>JAHBCN010008416.1:0-39137 GCA_019359885.1 Listronotus oregonensis | reverse complement strand
AAATTATGGCTACCTTAACAATAAGACATTTAAACTATTAAGGTATTTATTAACATTTTTTTCTTATATGTTTAAAAAAAGAACAATGTGATTTCTTTACTTGAAACTGCTTTAAAGCAAACAATAATAACCTATTTTAACCATGATAAATAAGATACTCTGTACAGGGTCTTTGATTATATTTACGTAGCTTCTGGAGCCTTTATTTTTGAAGACAGAAAAAAATGTTTTATATAAAAATTGTAGGTTTTTTTCCATATTATCTTTTGAAATTATCAGTAAAAAATATCGCAATAAAAAAATGGAAAAATATAGGCAACTTCAATTTTTTAAAAATGGAACACCCTGTATATTATGCGCTACAATGAAAGATCTTTTTTCTGATTTCAAATATATATATATATATATATATATATATATATATATATATATATATATATATATATATATATATATAAAATTGATAATATTTGATGATTCATTTTGAGATATTTAAGCTTAAAATATTAATAAATTGAAAAAAAATCATATTAGTATCAAGAAAGCTATGAAAACAATAAAATTGTTTTAATAAATTTGACATATTGATATTGTAAAAAGTGAAAATTAATTATTTTAACTATTTAAAGTACTTTTTATTGCTTTTTTGTCGATGAGCTATTCAGAAGAACATAAAATCGCTATTATGCGTATTTTTTATGGTAACAATAATAATGTGACGAGAGTGCAAAGGGAATATTACTTATTATATCCTTAACAACAGGTACCATCTATAGATATTATTAAATAATTGGTAAGAAATTTTATTGAACGAAAAAGCTTTAAAACGAAGAAAGGACTGCAGCACAAAATGAAAACAAAGTTTTTGATATTCTGATTTCTTCAGGATTGTTATTATACTTTTTCTATTGGACTAGCACAAACTATTTTTAATAATTTAAAAAAATCCTGAAATATCAATCTCGGATGCGGCATGTGAACTTAATAAAACAGATTATAAAACTTATTTAACCTTAAAATTTTACAAATTTTATCCTTATAAATTTATGCAGGACCGACCTAAGTATGCATTGGAAATAGCTAGGTTTATGCAGCAAAATCCAAAGTTTTTAAATAAAATTCTATTCACCGACAAGTCTTCCTTCACTTTATCAGGAATGTTTAAAAATAAACATTATTGGTCCAAAGAAAACCCTCACCAAATTCAGCAACATAACAATTTTATTGTTTCCATGGCTTTCTTGATACTAATAGTAAACTTTTTTGTAATTTATTAATAATTTAACCTAAAATATCTCAAAAATGGTTCATCCAAATATCATCAATGTATATATATTTGAAATCAGAAAAAAAAGATCTTTCGTTGTATAATATACAGGGTGTTTCATTTTAAAAAAATTTAAGTTGTCTATATTTTTCCATTTTTTTATTGCGATATTTTTTTACTGATAATTTCAAAAGATAATATGGAAAAAATCCTACAATTTTTATGAAAAACATTTTTTTCTGCCTTTAAAAATAAAGGCTCCAAAAGCCACTGAAATATAATCAAAGACCCTGTACATATACATACTTTGTATTAATTTTTTTTTTAATAAATTCGTAGGTGTTCAGTGCACAGTGGATCAAGAGATAAAAAATTATTTCCAAGAAATTACCAAATTAATATCAAATAGTATAAAATTTGACCCTTACAAAACTAGATTATTTTGATTTTGTGTCATAACAGTTTAAAACTATGACCAAAAACAAATCTCTGGCTAGGTCATGAAGGAAGAACTGCTCAGACAAAGTAGGAAAAGACTTCGCATAACGGTAGAGTTGCTAACAGGGCACGATAACCTAAGGGGACACCTACACAAGATAGGCTCATACATTGGGGACCCAAGTTGCAGAATGTGCGACGAGGGGGAAGAAACAGCCTTCCATATCCTGTGCGAATGTGAAGCATTGAATCACAAAAGAAAGGCATTATTTGGGCAACCAAAAATGAGCCCACAGGAATATATCAACCAACCAGTCTCGGGGTTATACATATACCCCGGTAGTAAATCAGGATGGCTCCCAAGAAAGAAGAAGAAGAAAGAGTGTTTACAAAAGCTAAGAAAGAAAGTAATAAATTATTTAGGGATTATATTGATAAAGGATTCTGAGGATAAATTTGGCGACATAGATTCGTCTATAACATGTTTGACGTCTTACTGCTACATGGCTGTGCTTAACGTAAGCCCTGTGCACCCTGTGGTTAACCCAATTTTTTTTCTCTTAAACTGTAATTGCTGAGCTGTGGTGTCAGTGGTCGATAGAATGACAAATGAATAAAACACCGGGTCTATATTCCAAGACATTTATGGGCAGTTGACCAGCCAAATTACAAGAAATTAATGAGACAAAATATAATATTGTTTTTATTTCAAAGTGTAACAACTGGCTGGCTTGATAAAAGTTAAATTAACAAAAACTATTGTAACTACATATTAAAAAATGTTATACACTGTTTTGGCAAGCATGGAACTTCTCCATTATTAAATTTATTTAATTGTTACTATTAAAACTGTTTTGATAACAACAAACAAAAACAATAAGCACTACTGAAAAAAAAAGGCAAAATATCTGTTAAAAAATTTGGCAATTTTACACCTGTCAAAAATATGTCATAGTTAAACAATTACATAGGTTAGTTTAGTGTACTTTGAATACACACTTTTAAAAAATCAAAAGATCCTTAAAACATTTTACAATCTGATGGACCTAATAAAGTCATTCACCCAGGGGTAGATTTACGCAAAGGCTGAGTAGGCTGAAGCCTAGGGCGGCAAATTTGCGATTAATTTTTGAAAAAATGTAATTGTTAATTTTAATGATATAATTAATGATTTTGCAGAAACTAATAATTAAATAATACATAGTTCAAAAAAAGACTTATTTGTTTTACCATTTTAATATTTATTTTGTTTTTAAATTATGAAATTTGTTTGTTTTAAAGTATTGTTATTTAAATTTTTGTATGATTTACTTCTGTTAAATTTGTTTATTAAATTTTTATTAGAATTACTAGTAAAGTTTACATTCTTAATTAATGCTTAATGCTAAATTTTTCGTTCTGATATCCAAAAAATATTGACATATTAGGGCGGCAAAAGTCTATTAGCCTATGGGTGGTATAAAGTTAAATCCAGCCCTGTATTCACCCAACCAATCTTCATAACAATAAGCAAAATTTGGTTTAATTTAAACTTTCCACATTTATTATGATTTTCTTAATATTACCCTAAAAGAACTATTCTCGTATGCCCCTAATTCTCATAGTTATAAGCAAAACCTTTCAAATAGGTAATTGTTATAGCAAAGTTGTTTCAATTTAGTCACTGTGTTATTTTGGAAAATACATTTTTTTTAAAAGACCCTGCAAGCTTAAAACTTAAACAATTTGATTGTAGTGTTTATTTTTTTCCTTTTTACACTCTTTTACAAAGCAGACGCTTTTCTACGGCTTTGCTCTACTCAAAAGATGTTTTTGATATGCGTTCACTGTACTGTTTGTCCACCTGTGTATATGTTCACAGATCCCTCAAATGTAAAAAATTTATAAGCCATCCATACCAAACTAAATTAATATCAATGAACACCTAGGAAACGCCAATTGCCTCAACAACAATGAAATTAAGGGCAACTTTTTTTTCTAGCACCCAAAATGTATAACTTTTACCCCTTACATAAGCACTTAAAGATTCTGAAAAAATTTTGTGTAGATGCAAAGTACATTTTTTAAAACTTAAAACATTTAAAAAAATTTTCATTAGTATGTAGGTATTTAATATTATTATCTGTTTTATTTTGTTATCTTTTTTTTAATTGTTAGTTTTAAATCTTTCGTTCTATCTTGTTTAGAAAAGTTTATTATTTTTTTTTACAAAAGTTTTTTCATATAAATTTATTGGTATTAATACGGTATTTATTACCAGGGGTTTATTACATCTTGGAATTCTTTTTTTTTTTATTCTTTTTTGTATTGAATTGTAACAAACAATATGTAATATATTATTATATTAATGTATTATTATATTATTATATATTAATGTTCCAAATTTAATAACGTATGGGTGGAACGTAGAGAGAGAAAGGCTTAATCACGGATACTTTTGGTATGACGTTGCTGGCCTTTTCTTCTTTATATCGAACTCTACAGGTCTGCTGTTTAAATAGAGATATCTTTTGAAATATACCATAGAATTATAACAGGTTTTTAATCAAGTAGCATACAAGCAAATAAAATTATTTTAGTGTCAAATATGTAAAACACTTGGGAGATAAGGTTTAAGTTAAATGTCAATAAGTTTTAATTAAGTATTATTAAATAAAATAAAGAGTTTTACCTGTTAGGCTTTCAATTTGACTATTCATCAAGGATCGTTCTTGTTCCAAGCGCTTTTCTTTAAATTCCAGGGTAAATTTCATTGATTCTACTTCATCAGCCTTAGCTAAAGCCTCACACTTGGAGTTAACCGCGTCCTCAAGTTGCTTGGTAAGGGTATTAATATCCAACTGCATCCTTTCAACTTCAGCATTTCGTCTTTGCATCATCTTAAGATGTGCATCTCGTTCATCTATAGCCAAATTGCGTTGGTGACGATATTCTGCGGTTTCAGACTCAAGTTGGTTAGATTGGGATTGAAGTTTTATAAGTTCTGCAGAAAGATTTGAAACCTGCATATTAAGCTCTGTAATAGAAACGTCTGCTGCCTCCAGTCTAGCCTTAAGAGCTTCATTCTCACTTGATATCGCTTCATTTTGCTCCTTAAGTTCTGTATAGCTTCTCTCTTAAAAAAAATATTAAAAAATTGTTAGTAAACCTTATTGAAAGAAGTTTTAGCCCTGCAAACAATAACACATGTGGTTCACGACATACCTGAACTAGAAGTTTTTGTTTGTAAAAGGGCATTCGAGGTGATAAATTCCTCAAATTTTTCATTGACAAACTTTGAAATTTTCTTGCCGATTTCGGCTGGTACCGTTTGCCATTCTTCATCACTTACTACGGGCGCGAAAATGCAAGTGTCCATTTTGTGGGTTGTTTTAGAAACAAGAATATCGTTTATTTTAATTATAGGTAGTGCATTTCCGATTAAAAATGATTTTAAAGAACTGTTTTATAAGAAAGCGTCACAGGGCACAACACATTTTCACTTTGCAGAAGAAAAACATGCCGGTAAATGACACCGACGTTGCCAACTTTACGTAAAAAAAGCATCACAGGTAAAATAGTTTGTACATTTATTTATATGTTATTAAAAATAAAAACCTAGTTACAAGGATATTTGGTTAATTATTATATAAGAAGGTTACAAAATAATCTTAGTATTTATAACGGAAGATCATCTTCTATAAAAAATTATTAATCTGTAGTCTTAAACCTAAGAAATATTTATTGATCTGACACCATTGGGAAAAACGACATATGCAAAAAAGGAATTGGTACCAACATAAGTTTAAATACATGAAATCTATTTTTTTTTAATTTTTCTTTAGGGGGAAAAAAATATGATTTTGAGTTAAAAGAAACATTATTTTTTTATATTTTAATACGTGGGTCAATAAAATAATTCACCAGTACTAATGTTTTCTAAAATAATTTCAGAAAAAAAAAATTATAATATTGGCTAACCTGTGTTTCAATGTAGATATCTGCAATATCGACAAACGTCTTAAGTCAAACAAAATGGCAGTATGGCAGTTAAAAGTTAATTATTATTTAAAAAAGTCAAACAAAAATTAATATTAAATGGTTAAATAAAGTATTAAAAGTATGTCCAATGAAGAGAAAGGGACAGTAAATGAAGAGATCTTTGAAATTCCTAATTCCCACAATGCCCAAATTCAAGAAAAAGACTGTTCTGGGAAGAACAGTGCAGAATTATTGAAAATAGAGTTCCAGAAATACAGACAATACAAAATTGTTTTGGAAGGTATTGAAGAATGTATTGAAGATGAAAGTAACCTAGATGAAGATCTTAAAAATAAAATAAAAAATATTATATTAGATGGAAGTGTGTCTCAAATAAGACTGAGTAACAATGCAAGCCAAGAAACTTCTGAATCAGTTTTAGGCGTTACTTTAGGTACTACAGAGTTAACCTATTCTGAAAGTGATAGACTTATTAGTTGTTTAAAATCAAAGTTGGATAAAAAAAATATTAAGTTAAAAAGTGACTGTTTGCCGCACTTCTGTAAAGACAATAATGACCTTAGCACAGAAAAAAATGAATCAACACTGGATTTGAGTGAAGATGATGGTATACTTTTAGAATATAGAAATAAATTAGCTTTAGAACAAGAATGTTACGTAAAAAATCAGATAGAAATATTCGAACTTTTGGAAGAATTAAAAACATTAGGTTAAAAACTGTTCCAGAACTAACCAACAAGAAAATTGAAGAGTGCAGTCTCCGGTCTAAAATAAATCATCTAAAGTCTCTTTTGGCAAAAGACAAATGTAGAATAGATATTTTTATGGAAACAAGTAATTCACTTAAGGCCTATAATGAGATTATTATTGACTTGAAAGAGCAGCAAGAAGAATTAAAACAAGAAATTGAGCAATTAAAAGACCTGAAGAGGAAGTATGCCCAAGTTTCTTGTAAAGAATATGATGATATTCTTAGATCATACTTGCAGTATAAATCTTCTTTTGAAAAGAAAAAAATGATGTATGAATTGTATGGATAACTAGACATTAACTAAAGTAGAATATAATAAACAAAAATGTGTAAATATTTTACAATCTTAGGTACAAATTTATTGTAAAAATATAATTGAGATGCTTGTAATACTAATAAAGTTTTTGTAGATATATTATATTTGAATCTTAATTTGAAAGTATTCTACACTTAAGTATACAAAATTTGTACTCATTTGAAATATTACATAGCAGATTTTAGGTTTTTCAAATTTAAATTTAGTTTTAAATTTCTTTCCTGTAACAAGAGGAGTGATAAAAAATCACATTATGGAGTAGATGAAATAGAAGTAATGTGCTGCCAAATATTATAGTTGGAATTTTAGTGTTAAGGAGCAAAGATGAATATTTTTTAGAATAGTTTTTGAAAGCAAAAAGAAACGTCACAGTATTGCAGAGATAGATGCTATGATACTGAGCTAAAGTGAACTAAATTCGAATCTCAAAACCACTATTATCGGGCCATTTTAATGTCAGAATAACTAGTAACAACGGTAATTATTTACAAGTGGGGTCAACCCTATCTTTGGCCATAAAAAATAGATGAATTGATGGATCATCATTTTTTTTTTAATTCTTTGTTTTTATGGCAGACTTATGGCGATGATAGCGAAAATATCAAAAAATTAATATTTCAATTAAAAAATCAACTTTGAAAGTTCAACAAATTGGTATTTTTCGTGATTTTTTAGTTGAAAAACTAACCTTAATCTTTTTTTTCAAATTGTTCGTTTTTTTATGTATTTTTCAAAAAATATATATATCGGAAAAAAATAAAATAGAAATTTTATCCAAAAACATGAAAACAAATTTTTTTTAAAGTGGCAAAAAAGCTATTGAAATCTTTATTTTTTCCTTTCACAATATTTTTTATAATAAATGCGCTCTAAAAACCAGCAGAATAAAAAATGTTAATTTTTTACCTAGATATGGCTAAAAATAGGGTTGACCTCACTTGTAAATAATTACCATAAAAATAAATAAGGGAATGGTTTTGCCTCTGGTCACTTGCATTTGTAACCATGACTACTAACTTTTCTCATTGATTGAGTAATGTTTTTACTCAATCAACGCTTTTCTGAACCAATGGCCCGATCAAAGTATTTTTTACATTAAATAAACATCTATACTGATGAAAATAAAAGGTAAAAGTGTATTTAAAAAAACAACTATGCAGTCTTTAATATGAATCAAATATGATACCAAAAGTGGCCTATATTGACTACGAAAAGTTGGGACCCAACTGTTTAATGTAAAAATCTAAATAAAATGGATAAAAAATTTAATTTGGTATTAAGAATGTTTCAACAAGGGCAAACCTGGAACTCCAGGCATACGCTACTGGATACCAATACTCTACTTGTGAGCTATGGTATATTTTCTTTTATTTTTCAAAAACTACTCTAAATATCAACTCACACACATGTTGACATTAGATACAATTAAGTGATTGCTGCTTAGGCTAATAGTTCCATTTTATTATAAGACAATATATTTTGTTTACAAAGTATTAAGAAAAGTAGTTTTCCAAAATACTTTTTTTTATGTGTAATTTGTGTAAATATAATTTGATATAAAAAAGCTTTTAATTGAATTTAATTCAATACTATGCCTAATCACCCTCTATTTGGCTTTAACATAAAAAAAATGTAAGCTTTATTTGTAAAGGAATATGCAGTTTTATATTAGTATTCAGAAAAAATCATTTATGTTTACATATTTGTTATCTTAAAAAAAATAAAATTTAGAAAAAAATAAAATTATTTATTTTTGATTTTAACTATATTTTAAAATTTATTTTTGTTTCGTATACCTTAAAAATTTCCCCCAAATATTCTTATTTCATACACAAAAATAATTATTCAGTTTCCGATATCTCGCTTAGAACACCAAAAACTGAGGTAGGTTTTCGCCTCTAATGGTTCATAAAATATGGTAAAGTGAATTAAACAATATGTTTTAACTAAATATTAAAATATTTCTTGCTCACATAGGATGCAGAGATATAAAATATTTATTTGAATAATAGTGATATTAAAATAATCTAATAATAACATGTTTTAACTATCTACCTAAACGGAAAAGTTTACTGTTCATACTTTTAGTGATTTATTACGTCTGAAATATAATTGAGGAAAATAAAAAGCCGCTTTAACTAACCAGAACTAACCATGACCGACCAGAACCAACCGCTTTTGAATTTGTCTAAATTATCCCTATGTAGAAGTTATTGACAAAATTTTAATAACTTTCAATATGGTATTTATTTGATTGGTTATTTGGGTCGTCACAATGGTCGGTGTACGAAATGAGAAGGGAGAATAATTAAATAATTCAGTGTACGAAACGAGAATATTTCAGGTAAATTTCTGAAGTGTACGAAACCAGAAAACACAATATTTTAACTATCGCCTTGTGGATTTTCAAAAATAACCTAGTATCGAGACAATGAAGAACTAAAAAGGCCAAAAGCTCGGAATTTTTTGCACTAAGACTATGCGGTTTTTTGCATTCACTTCCAAAAATTTTTTGTAAAAAATTGAACCTACTTTGTGGCTTATACAAACCGCAAATTGCATTGCTACAGCCAAAAATGCATTTTTTGAGACGGCTTTTGGAAGATTTAATAACTTTGTAAATATGAGTCGGGTTCTCGGGGGTTTTCGAAGTCGCTGATCACAATTATGATGTTTAAATTGACCCACAGCCGACCTGGAGCTCAGGAGCACCGATGAACATCATCTCCGTGGGACTCTTGCAAAATTCACTCGGGAAGGAGAAACCCGACCTGCGAGTTTTTTTGGGTCGCTGAATTCAAATATGGCATCGGCGAACACTCCCTGGACACCTGGTGCACCGGAACCTGGACGCGGATCTCATCTCCGAGGGTTTTCGTCACACAATCGAAAAAGACGAACCGAAAATCGTTATGAAGGTTTTTTGGGGCGTTGAATCCGAATTTTACGTCGAAAATGACCCCCTGAACACCTGGTGGGCCGGAACGCGGACCTTATCTCTGAGGGTTTTCCTCACACAATTGAAAAAGACTAACCGAAAATCGTTATGGGGTTTTTTTGGGGCGCTGAATCCGAATTTCACGTCGAAAACGCCCCCTGAACATTTGGTGGACCGGAATCTGGACGCGGACCTCATCTCCGAGGGTTTTCCTCACACAATCGAAAAAGACGAACTAAAAATCGTCATAGGGGTTTTTTGAGGCGCTGAATCCGAATTTCACAGTGGAAACGGCCCCCCGAACATCTGGTGCACCGTAACCTGGCCCTAAACGTCATCTCCGTGGGACTCTCCCAAAATTCACGCAGAGAAGGAGAGAAACTTGGCACCCGGGGGTTTTTTGGGTGGCTGAATTCAAATGTGGCATGGGCGAACACCCCCCGGACTCGGACACCTGGTGTTGCGGAACCTGGACGTGAACGTCATTCCCGAGAATTTTCCTGACAAGATCGCCAAAAACAGCCCGAAAATATATTCACAAAAAAAAAAGAAAAAACCCCTTTTTTTATTTCTACCTCATAAATTTTTTTCACACGATTTTGAGTATAGGTATTGCTTTACACAAAAAAAAAAAAACGTTATCATGTACTTTAAAATGGTTTTTGTTGAAAACCTTTAGGATTTGTAGCAATCGAGATATTAATTTTCAAAGTTGGCTACTTTCATTGTTTTTTTTTTTTAATTTTTAATGGTTTACAAAAATAATAGTTAATTTAAGTGTAACAACAAAATGTTGTTTAATACTAGTTTGACGTATTACTTGAGCTTTTATCTAACTAGTACTTCTAGAATTCCACTCTTCAAAATTTTTTTGCATGGTTACTTATCAGGTGACAGCCGTAAATCCTAGACTTTTTTTGTAACTCACTTTTTATAATTGCAATGTTTGACATTTATATTTTAGTAATTAATTTTTAATTACTATAGCGATCAGTATAAAATGCATTTTCTCTCACGTACTAAATGCTAAATTTTGCCACCATAAGCGCTAGTGCATAATCACAAGTTCACGCAGGTTCTCTATGCACTTTTTTTTAGCACTGGTGGTTTGCTGTAAAGTTTTAATTACCAAAAAAATGTCATAAACTGTGGTATTAAGTAAAATTTATAAAGGTTTTTGAATATATTAGGCCGTTTTAAAAAAATTCTTTGAAATTTATTTTAGTTTATATTGACCAAGTAATTTATGATCAAAGTATGTTTAAATTTTTAAGGATAATATCTAAATAACGCTGTATACTGTATAGGTACATATGTTTTGCTAAAGGATGAAAGAAAATGGTAGTTGGTTTATAGAATCATTTTATTGAAAGACAGCATATATAAAAAGTAAAGACAGTATATAAAATAAGATTTGCAATCTTATTATCTGAAAAATGCATTTACCAGTCTTCTACAGAACAATTCTCTATAATATTTTTACAATACAATAGTTTGTTTCATAAAAAAGTATCGTATGACTAACAGCCAAGCAGCAGCATCTTTTTAAAAACTAATAAAAATTTGCTTTAAAGTAACTGTTTTATTAAATTTATTTAAATATAATAAATTATATAAAATGTACATAAATCAAAGTGTTTTAGATCATTTTGTTAAAAAGAAATTACTTAAAAAAATCTCAATAATAATAATAATAATCATAACATATAAAAAGCAAAAGTTGTCAGAAAGACACTGCTGTTTGTTCTTAGATAATACCAGAGAAGTAACCATAGTTCAACTTAAAGCTAAGATGTGTTAAAATTTATACAAAATTTATTCCAAGATTGGCACACATTTTAAAAGACAGCCTCCATTTTTAAATATTAGAAACTAGTCAACTGTGCCTAACTATTAAAAAAAATGTATTCCTGAGTTTGGAATTTCCACAATTTTAGCAATGCTAATGTCTAACGCAATAAGCTGTTTCTTAGTACTATAACTGAAATTGGGCAATGCACTAGAGTAGGATACATATGGTATGGCCCCAGATTGAAAGGAGAACGACAACAATTTTCCCTGTTCCTCTTCCAATGCGACGACGGACAACAGCGACTCATTAGCTTATTGTTGGCTAAGGCATGCAGGGGGATGCAGTACCAGCGTCAAGCTATTTTCTGCATCACTTAAAATGATAGAAACATTGCATTATTCTGAGTGGATCGCTGTCCGCCGAATCCACCGAATGACCTGCCCGCGGTATTCCCCTCTTCTTGTTGGGCCGGTAGAAGGAGCATCGGCCACAGCACATTTTTTGTCAGGCAGACAGAAAATGTGCTGTGGCCAAAAATGTGTGTTGGCTTTTATAGGAAAAGGCTCAAGCTTTTGCCTATAAAATTGACATCTCCTTTTATAGCACTGAAAATCTGTGCATGCAAGAAATTAGGCCGGTTTACACGTACGCTTCTGGCGCGTCCCTCCAAAGCGTCTCTCCGGAATGGCGCGCCAGGAGCGTGAAATCGGAGTGTGGTAGACAAAAAGAGCAACACTTCTGGACTGTGCTCCGGGAGCGTACGTGCCAAAACTGTCCGTGTAAATACATTATACTAAGGTTTTGGCACGACGAGTGGAGTTTCCGCCTTGGTGGAAACTCTACGCGCTGCTTCCTCTGTGGATAACCAGCCGAATTGAATACTTTGAAATAAGTGGGCCCTTTTAACATGAATTCAAGAAAAAAAGGGTTATTGCTTGTGTGACGCTGTATGTAATATGTGAATATGAAAAGAAAACCCTGTGGAAAATGTGGGTTAAGCAGTGGAAATTGAATCGAGAACGCTTTGGCCATATGCCTCCACCAAGGGAACTCAGAAAATAAACCAAAAGAATATAGAAACTACTTAAAAAAAAATGTTTTTTGAGTTTGCCCTTATATCACAAAAAGATAGAATTATTACTCGTCGTTATTTAACTGGACGATCACTTCAAGATCCAAAAGTTTCGTCTTGTATCTCAACATCTGCCTTGTGTTCTAATATTCCAGAAACATGAGCTATTTTTACTGCAATAAAAAGTAATTACATACAGGTATTTTACAAAAAATTAACTACTTCTTTATAAATTGGGTAATATTGAAGAAAAACTTTTAATTAACATTTGTGGTAGAAATATTTAAATGCAATACTTATTAATTTTCAAATTTGTGTATTTCTGTTCAAAAATAGATATGAAGCAAATTAATTTATAAAAAAAATAAACACACAGAACTAAGCTTAACAGTTGTCTGAGGCACACGAAAAGGTATGGAACGTTCGACTGGAGTGTTGTGTGTACATGACGGTGCAGGTCCGAGCGTGTACTCCAGCCACGTCGCTCCAACTCCACACTCCTGGCATCTCGCCGGCCAGCGTTTACACAAACGGGATTGAAGCGTCCGCTCCAAAACTGTCGGAAAAACTCTGTGTAAACGGCCCTATATTGGTTTGCCAGCTGTGTATAGCGGTATTGGTTAAGGGTGTTTTGTTCGTCTTAGGGGCGCCTTTAAAGTCTTGGCGCCGTTGTGCGCTCTATGACATTGTCCATATAAATGGCGCGACCCTGCTTATCTGTAACTTTTATATTTTATTTGGCAATATTTTGGAGCTTTCAGACATGTTTACTTTTTAAAACAACAAATGGTGTGTATTTAAGTAAAAGTAAAGAGGTTACTTTAACTTTGGATCACTTTTTGTTAAATTGTTTTAATCATAGGTGTTTCAGACTTAGTACATGGACGTAAAATTGAGATTTTTAAAAATTCCCTCTAATAATGCTATTTTTGATATATTTTTGCACACTCGTAGATAGAGCTGTCAGTAAACGAATTAAAATAATTGAAAAATCGTATTCAATTACTACTCTTCAGTAATTGGATTACTTTAATAATTCAATTACTTTCCGAAAAAGGTAACTGTATTTGGATTATCAATTAATAGGATAATGTAATCGTAATCGGTAATTGTTTTTCACGAATCCCAAGTAATTCAATTGCTTATAAAGTAATTCAATTACTTATTTATTAATTGAATTACTTATAAATTAATTCAATTACCTAATAAATAATTACTAGGGCAAATTCAATTACCTTTTTTTAAGGAAAAACTGTCGGAATTTTGGCCAGCCAGAAAGAGCATCTTAAAAGAGGGCGGGTCGCTTTGAATGGGGCGAACGCCGCCTTCGCGCCGATTTCGTATTTTCGATTGATGCTTACCGCCACCGTTTTTACGCTTTTATTTTGTGGAAAAATCTGTTGATGTTCGGGGTAGTATAAAAAGAAATTTTTATTTTAGAGTCACTTAATGTTGAACTTGTCGAGAAAGCAGTTTAAATAGTGTGACATGCGCGTATGGTGCATATTAGTATAAATATTTTATTTGTTTAGTGTATCGTTTTTAATATATTATGTGGTAATTTAAATGAAGTAATTGCTAAAATATTCAATTACTTTTAGTTTTAATTGATAATTGAATTACTTTTTAAAAGTAATTGCGACAGCTCTGCTCGTAGATTAGTTTTTACCCTTGTAAGTTTAACCAGGTTTAAGAAATGTGTAATTATATGCACCTAAAAGTGTGTAATGAATAGATAAATCTCGTTATATTCTAACGGGATTTATACTCAACCTACGGCTCGCGGGCCTCATGTGGCCCGCCAAACTTTATTCTGCGTCCAGTTAATTAATAAAATTTATTACCCAGTGCTTAATTTCGAATAATTATTTATTTTTTTATTATAACTGTAATTTAGTAGCCCGCTTAAGATACCTATTATAAATATTTGGCCCAAGGAAAGAAACAGGTTGAGTATTGCCTGCGTTAGACATTAGCATAATTTTTCCTTTGATATGATTCAATCCAATTATACTTTTTCCAATAAGTTTAACTTAGTTCTAAAACAGAGATCATTGCACCCAATAATTCCGCCCAACTGGTAGGAACCATACATATATAATTATATATTATATATATATATATATATATATATATATATATATATATATATATATATATATATATATATATATATATATATATATGCACTGTGTTTTTTTAGATTAAGCTAAGAGTATGAAATATATATTTTACAAGTTTATTACTAAAGAGGCACAAATATCTTTATAAACACAAATAAGATAATGAGTTAATTAACATTTGGTAATCAAGAAAAAACGATAAATTAGTTGCAGAAGAAAGAACATCAAAAAAATTAGCAAATAAATAACACCACTGACATTTTTTAAAAATTTTGCTACGACTGTAAATTAGTCGCGGTGTTACCCTGACAAGTAATTTCATAACAATTTGTAAAATAATCCGTTCTAATATTTAACGTACCTAGTTTGAAAGTTTTGCAATTTTATTCAAAATTTTTAAGATAATTTTACAGTTTAAAATTTTTCTTGCTGCTTCAAAAACTAACAAAACAAGTTTCCCCATTCTTAAAGAAGGATTTCCAGTAAACCCTGTTGATTTGGGTAAAAAATACATTTCTTTGCGACCAAAAAATACCAGCCACGGCCGCTTTTTTGTCTTTTATAAAAATGGCAAATGTACAAATCAGTGTTTGGGTATAAATACCATTTCAAAAATACTCTTAAAAATTGCTGTGTATTTAAACCTAAAGAATAAAGAACTATACACTGGCCACTGTTTAAGAAGATCCTCCGTTACCCTACTAGCTAATGCGGGGGCCAACATGACAACACTTAAGCGCCATGGAGGATGGAATTAATCATTAGTAGCTACCTTGAAGCATCCGTCCAAAACAAAATTGAAATTGCTGAAAAAATTCAAGGACCCAGTAAACAGTCAAGCAGTTGTGTCTGCCTAATAGAACCCTCGAAAGCAGCTTTCAATGGAAATATGGACAATTTGACAATATCCAGTTCATCCAAAACTATGTCATTTTCATTTAATATTAATTTTAATTGAAATATCTGTAATAATTACATAAGAAACACATATTTTAGAACAAGAGAGTGAGTTATAAACCATAACCATAGATAACCCAACTTTAAATATTTAATCGCTAATCGTATTTATGGCAAATTTACGGTAGCGCGCACTAAACAAACAATAAGGTTATCCAGCATGCGTATTTAAATAAAGGACCAGTACCGGTCTTAGAAATTTCTATAAATCATTAATTAATTTATATTCATGAAATATATTTTTTCTGACAAGGTGGAGGAACAGAGAAAGGTTTTGCCGCTATTCTTTCTATCTTGCGCAAATGTTCGCTTTTCAAGCGGATCACCAAAAAACAGTTTATAACTTTTTTTATGAACAAAAGGAATGGATAAATGCTACCACTAAACACAAAATAAGTCAATAAAGCAGAAAAACTTCTTTAGAATATATAAATACATAAAAATCACAAATCACAAAATAAGTCAGTTCAAAAATTAAAAAATCACACACAGGCGGCCAGTACGGAACAGGGCGGCGACACATGTGTAAATAAAATCGGTCTGCTAGTCCGTTCTGCGCATGATTTAAGACCCTAAGCGATGACTACCGCCACAACGCATGGATACATTTTTTCTGCCATAAAATCTAACTTTTGAACTGCGCATCTCATACCCTTTGCCGGTACATATGAAGGTCAGAGACCATAACCCACTAGTGGGTTATGGTTTATAACACACTAGTTGTTATTGGATAGTTTACCTGCCTAAACTGGCTTAAATAATGACTCTTATAACTAGCAGGTGTGGGATAAATGTATTTTAACCAACGTTCGACATTCTTTTAGGGAAAATTGTATATTGTCAAAATATTTAAGGTTTTTTTACCTTGTGTTTAAATAACTTGTCAAGGTAACTTGTACACAGTGTGTCCAGGAACTATGAGCCCAAAATTAAGAAGCGTATTGCTAAGGACAAAATAAACCACAAGTTCATATAAATAAATTTTTACTTTATGTAACATATTTTTTATTAGGTTCTATAATCGCGGGAGGTAAAGTGACTCTTTTTTCCCTTAAAATGTTAGACAATAAAATCACAAAATTAAATTAGCGTAAATACAAATATTTAAATATCGGTTAACACAAATGACGTCACAATTTATTTCGCGTAATCCGAAAAAAGAAAACTGTATATACGTTAGCGTGGAAGCGACAACAGCGTTTCGAAAATCGTAAATAATCTACAACAATTTCTGGACTTTTCCATGGAAATATTATCTCGTGATGTTTTGACCTTACCTAAACACTCTAGAATTTTCGGCGAATACTTCTTGAACACCTCGTATTACTTTAAATATTATTACAAAGATATAAAAGAACACACTGAAAGATTTAAATTAAAAGTCAAATAATTTTTTTTCCTAATTACTTACTTATATTTAGGTATATCTACATTCACTAAAACCCAGTAAACACAAAACTGGCTGAATAACGGCCCATTGCATAAATAAGGGGAGAAATACTAATAGCACATTTAACAATACAATATTTATAAAGGGGTCGCTCCTTTGAAGACTATGTGAAGATAGAGAGGAAAAATAATTAAATAATGTAAGACTAAAGAAAGGCAAAGTATGTATCCGAAAAATAAGCCAAAGGCAGAAAGAATTTTGGAAAATAGTGGTTTTGAAATATAAAAAAAAGATTTGCAAAATTTCCCTCAAAAAAACTTTCTTTCTCTTTTTTGCTTGCTTTGTATGTTTAAAGCCTCATTTAATGCTGTCTTGTCGACCTCTTGACAATAAACCCCATTACATTCTTGGCAAGAATAAGACTTGATTTTATTATTGCTTGCTTCCACACAAACAAATTTAATACATCCATACAACCGCAAGCAGTAGCTGATCCAGGGGCAGGGGGGCGCACATTGCGCTGAACGCGCGATATCTCCCTTAAAGTAAAGTAGTGGGGCTCAAAGCAACCCAGGAAAAAACCTCAAAAAAACGAGTCGATCGCCTCCAAACATGTCAAAAATGGTTTATTCGTTCGAGAAATATCGTTGTCAAAAAATTTTGAAAATGGTGTTTTTTTTTAAATTTTTTGAAGCACTTTACACCTTTCAAAAATTCTGGGCAAATTTAAGGATATTTCTTGTATATCCAGGAAGTTTCTCGTGAAAATTAAAAGCATCGGACGCTCCCCCTAGATCTTTGTATCGATATTTTTTTATTTTTGGACCACTTTACTCCTTTCAGAAATACTGCGAAAAATTCAGGAGGCCCTTTGTATCATCAGAAAAATTCCCGTGAAAATTAAAAGCATCGGACGCTCCCTCAATACTGACCAAAAATTATTATATCGATATTTTTGAGGTTTTTCTTATATTTAGACCACTTAACATCTATCTAAAATTCTGAGACAAACTCAGGAGGCTTTCTCATGTCACTAGAAAAATTTCCGTGAATTTTATTTGTAAATTTAAAACTAGCAGGAAGTTGCAGGAATGGTCTATTGGTTTAACCGTTTTATTAATTATTTCTTTTGCTTAAAGTTAAATTAAATTTTACCCGTGTTATTTTAAAACACAGTATCTCCATAATTTTTAACCTGATTTTTTTTTCAGTATTATTACTATTACTTTTTGGACTAACTCTACTTACTAGACTACTTATTTTATTTATCATAATATGAAGATGATTTTAACACAAAGCACTTTTTTAGGCAACTTTTGCAGCCACAGAAAATTTACCACCCTGGGCATTAGCCCCGAGTGCCCCTATTGTAAATCCGCTACTGGTCTTGGCCAGAGCTGTCAGTAATTTAATTAAAAAACTCGTAATTGAAAAATCGTATTCAATTACTTCTCAGTAATTGGATTACTTTAATACAATTACTTTCCGGAAAAGGTAATTGTATTTGGATTATCAATTAATATGGATAATGTAATCATAATTGGTAATTGATTTTCACGAATCTCAAGTAATTCAATAACTTGGAAAGAAATTCGATTACTTATAAATTAATTAAATTACTCAGAAATTAATTCAATTACCTAAAAAATAATTAAATTACTACAAAAAATTCAATTACCTTGCTTTATGGAAAAACTGTCGGAATTTTGGCCAGCCCGAAAAGCATCTTGAAAGACGGCGGGCCGCTTTAAATCCGGAGAACGCCGCCTTTGCGCCGATTTCGTATTTTCGATTGATGCCTACCGCCACCGTTTTTATACTTTTTTTTTGGTGGAAAAATCTGTTGATGTTTGAGGTAGGATACAGAAAAAAATTAGAGTCATTTAATGTTGAACTTGCTAAAAAAGCGGTTTGAATAGTGTGACGTGCGTGTATGATGCATATTAGTATAAATATTTTATTTTTTAGTGTATCGTGTTTAATATATGTGGTAATTTAAATAGAGTAATTGCTAAAATAATCAATTACTTTTAGTTTTAATTGATAATTGAATTAACTTTAACAAACATGCTAGTAATTGGCAATTGTAATTGAATTACTTTTTAAAAGTAATTGCGACAGCTCTGGTCTTGGCCACGTTTAAACTTGCTGCCCGGACGATTGGAATTTAAAATTCGCTGCGTTTGCTTATAACAATGTTATTAATTTTGTTAAATTATTTCTCTCTATTGGTAAAAAAAGGACCAATAATAAATGTGAAAGAATAATTTGTTATAAAATAATCTGTTTTTAAATCTTGCTTGGAACGCCACCTTAATAACATTCTTTAAATAACCTATGTACAATGTGCCGTTGTTTTTATGTTTACTGGGAGACGATACAAATACTGCACTAAAAATAGCAATAATAAGAGTGTGTAAATTCATTTATACACACTTTAAAGCTTTAACAAATAAAATGAACTATAAATAATAAATAAAAAAATATGTAGCTTGTAGGCTAGTGACTACCACTTTGAATAAGGAACAAATTCCTAAGGAAAATTTAATGATAATGGTTTTTGGGTGCTTAAATATAAAACAATTACAAACTGCTATAAAATTTAGACTTGCGTTTTTTTTTTATTGTTATCATTTTAAAAATTCTGAATTATTTTACAAACTATGCAGTTTTATCGAAAATATGTACAAAGATTTTTGATAGAGAATAAAATTTTCTATCAAAATTTCTGAAGAAAAAAAAACGTATATTGCAAAATGAATGCAAAAAAATGTTAAATAAAAAATAAAATAACAATTTTTATTAATTTTTTTCTTATTTTTCTTTACAACTTTGTTTTGAGGCAAGATAGGTATAGTTCTTGCTGCACAAAAAAAAGAAAGCTGATGTCAAAATCATTAAAAAAAGCCTTTAAGTATTTTTTCCTACAAACGTGTTAAAAATTTAATTTGTAACACTATCTAGATGCCTTAAAAATGTTACTTTAAAGCATTAGTACCTTAAAGTAACATTTTAAAACACTAGTGTTAAAAGTGAAATGTCAAATTTTGAAAAGTAATGTCAACGTTTATTTATTTACTAACATTTATATTTTTTCGATATATTTTTCAGCAACACCTTTCTCCCCACACCAATTCATAAACTTATTGTAGGCAATATTATATTGTATACGAGATTTCCTGGGCTTTATCTACCTCTTTAAATGGATCGATTCAACCAAGACTTTCTTCTACATTTTCTAGCATTACAAGTTGATTTTAAGTTAAAACTAAAACGAGCTAAAACTGACACGATGTATCAAATTTGAAGTAAACATGCCGTAACCAACCAGCATCAATAACGGTTGTTAGAATTCATCAATAAATACCAACTTCAATAATTTTTATATACGATGCTATGTAATACTATCGGCCGAGTGATGATCGCGTTGTTAAATTTAGCAATGGACTTAGCAGTTTAGAATGTTTAACAAAACGTCTTTGTCAGTGTTATTCAATGATTTTAGTAGGCAACCTGTCAAAATCTGACATTTTGTTAAACATTCTAAACTGCTAAGTCCATTGCTAAATTTAACAACGCGATCATCACTCGGCCGTATATCTTCCAATTTTTGAATTGACTGCATTATTGCGTTTGTAGAAAAAATATTGTATAATATTTGTGTACATTTTAAGGGACTCATGTGAGTTACAGAATGAGCGAAGCGAGAAACTTTCACATTCGTGCCTTAAAATTGTACTTTTAACACTCATATCATAAATAACAATTATTAAAATTTGACAGAGATAATTTTTTTGACTTTACAGTCTTTCACCAATTTTTGCAGTATTTTTATTTCTTAAAAACAAAACATATTTTTATCCAAAAAAGTTGTTTTATAACGTTATTTTAATAATAAACCATATTTTACTAATGTAGGTACTGTGAAAAAAAAAAGTTTTTTTAAAATCTATTCTTTCAATGGTTTTATGGTAAATAATCATTACGGTTACTTTTTAAAAACAAAAGTATTATGTTTAAAAAAAAGTAAGGAAAATTTATTAAAACCAATTTAAAACTATTGGACATCAAGAGCAATGTCTATTTAATGGCATATACATTTTTGTTAATGGTCTATATATTCATTTATGTCCTTCTCAGATATTTCAAAATCGGTAGAATTATTGCAATTTATTTTTACGCACTCTTTACAAAATTTCATTTAATGCCAAAGGAGGTAGGTAAAGATCGGCCTTTTCGCCTATTATATTCGTGAAAATTTAAAGTTTCAATATAGGCCATTTTATTATATTTGTACAAAGTTCAAGTATCTTTACTTACATCTACAATAAATTGGTAAAGAAAGCAGAATGTTAAGTACCAAAAAAAAAATTCTAACTTGCCATTTTTATTGATTTTTTGCCATTTTAGACGTTTTTTGATCTTTTTATTTATAAAAAAAATCATATAAAGCTCTTTATGCACAATATTTTTTTGTCTTTTATATTAGGGCTCCCGCGCACTGGCAACTTTAGTCACCAGCAACCAAATAATTAATTTACCCGTGAGTAGCCCGCCATCGCGCACTGGCGACTAAATAGTTGTTTCTCAGCTTAGTCAATAAATTTCGTAGAAGCTACTTGCGCAGTTGCGCTCATTCTGAGACGTCGCAAAAAAAAGCAAAGGAACAAGTTTTTTGGGTACAACCAATAATTGGTTCCAGACTTTCTGATGGGCTATTTTATAAGCTGTTTGATAAGCTAAATAAGGTCTTTAATTACTTCAGAATAAGCATAGAAACATTTGCTTAACTACTGGTTACCCTTGGACCTCGACTAAAATACGTCATTACGACAGGCTCTACCACCTAAAGAAAAATTGGCGGTGACCTTAATATAAAGAGAATAATATTTCTAGGTGCTAATAGTTAAAATTATTTATTGAAAAAAGTAATAACACTCTGAACATGGGCAGTCAAGCAACTGAATAGTTGACAGTGCGCGCGGTTAGACAGAAACCCACGTGGTCTATTTCTGCCGGCAAGTGTTTACTCACCCTCGGAATAGGTCCGGACGCAATTATTTAGTTGCGGCAACTAAAAAGTGGCCTGTGCGCAGGATCGCATTCAATACCGTGTGTTTCATTCGGATTTCTTCAAAGCAACTAAATAGTTTCTTCAAAAAAGTTGCTAGTGCGCGGGGGCCCTTACAGTTAATAAGCTAGTGTGGGTTGTGTTATTTTTTTTTAGTGTTAGTTAAATTAATTTTAAGTCTGTAAATATCTAAAGTAAGATTACAGCCTTGGTCACACAATAAGCATTAACATGCGATAGCGATAGCGGCCTTCTTTTTTTTATCTAATACTAGCAGACGCAACTCGGCAGTTTTGCCGAAACCGGTCTCAGCGGGCAAAATAAAGATTAGGAGGCAGGGCCACTTCGAGTCACGGCTTCGTGAAGTAAAGACGAAATTAAAAGACGTAAGAGGTACGAAAAGTGCCAAAAAAGACGAGTTTTTCGCGGTGTTAAGCGAGGCGCCGTGAACAAAAAGACGAGGATAAACCACACAGAAACGCTGTGGTGGTTTATGCAAAGAAGAAGCTACAGAATCCAGACGGGGTTCTGTAAGTTATATTTTTAAGTGAACACAAGACTGTTTTTTGCAAAAGCTATTTTGTGTCCCTAACTTGTGTGTTAAATATTGTGTCCAAGTTTAGTATTAGTGATTTTTCTTTTTACTCTATTAAACTTATTATCAAATTATCTGGTGCCTTTTTGACATTTCCCTAGGCAATGATATAAAAAATTCCTACACTAGTATTCTTTTATTGTGGTGGGTTGAGTCCAAAATTATTTTTTTTACATAAAAGATAAAAAAAAACTTCTTAAATGGCAAAAATTCAATAAACATGGCAAGGTTAAGGTTATTTTTTGGTACTTGTCATTCTGTTTTTTACCACTTCATTGTAGATGTAAATATAGATACTGGAACTTATTATTAATATAATAAAATGACCTAAATTGAAATTACAATTTTTCATGAATATGATGGGCAAAAAAAAGCCGATCTTTTCTCATCTCCTTTTACAGCCTCTTGAATATTTACAGCTATTTGGCTGGCTAGCAGAAATAGGCATTAGGACATTTTTAGTAGATTTTTAGCCCCATTTAATTAAATTTAATTTAACTGCTTTCCACAATAATTATTATTAGCTATGTTTATATACTAAAATATCGTTATGAAACAACTTTTTTTTGGATAAAAATACTTTTGGTTTACATAATTTTGCTACAAACGCAAGATAATTCAGAATTCTTAAATTTACGATAAATTTACGCCGTTCTCAAAAACGCAAGTCTAAATTCAATAGCACTTTGTTATGTTTTTAGGTTTAGGCACCTAAAAACCATAATTAAATATAAAATTGACTCCCACCAATAAGTTCCTTATTACCACTTTTATTTTCTTATAGTCAATTTAGCTTATTGAACCAACATAATATAACTAATAAGACGCCAAGCCTCTAAAAATTCTAGTTGTACTATACAATAATTGTACTTACTTATATTAGTAGAGCAGTGATACATCAGCACCAAGAATAGAGTTTCAATAAATAAGGTACCCTAAGCTTTTGCAGCATCTACAACTTATTCTGATTTTTGTCATAATATGAGTAAAATTAAAAAATTGAGGATTTTTCTAAGCCTAAATAAAATATAGCCTCTAAGAAAAACAAATATTGTTTTAAGTCATCAATGGACAGATATTGCTTTAGGGGAAACTTTTATAGATATTTTTTTTAATCAGTTAAGTCCCTGGACCATAGCATTCGAATTTGATATAAGGAGTACTTTCTGTTATTTTGGGTTAGTGTAAAGCAGTGATAGGTAGTATTAATTTTTTCATTAACAATTTTGATATTATTACTAATTTTTTTGAAAAATTAGTAATTAGTGAAAAAATTTTACAATTTTTTTGAAAGTTAGTAATTAGCGAAAAATATTACTTTTTTTTAAATTAGTAATTAGTGAAAAAATATTACAATTTTTTTTTAATTAGTAATTAGTGAAAATATATTACTAGTTTTTTTGAAAGATTAGTTATAAGCCGAAAATATTACAATTTTTTTTTTAAATGACAAATATTATTAGTTTAGTTGATTTTGTCGGGAAATAAAATCCATTTAGATCTGTAGATCCATTGTTACTACAAGAAATGGTAAATTGTTTTACCTTACCTGTCTTCATTATGCCCTTTCTTCCTGGAAGAAGAAGGAAAGTTGCGTATTTATTTGGTATACTTTTATTTTACTTCTTTTTGTTTAGCTAGTTTTAATGTGTTAAAAAGTACACTCTTACCCAAAATAACAAATGACGTGGATATTTACATCTTATTATGTTCCTTTGTCTGGCCCATGGACTAAGTTTCCCAAATTAAATACCAACGAAATTACTTGCTTGAAGCTAACCGATTATTCGCTATCAGTATCAGCAGCTGTACTTCTTATGAGTGTTGGAGCAAACTTTTATCCTCCAGCAAACCGTGTTCAACCAAAAAACCTTGTACATCTTCTACTTGAAAACTATTGCCCAGATTATCTGTAATTTTTACAAAATTGCCAACTATGTTACCTGCCTTGTAAACTAAAATTGCTGGCACTCCATCGACTTTGAATTCTCTTAACTCCTGCTTCGGACGCAACAATGGCGGCAAACTTAACAGTCTCATAAACTTTGCAAAGTTGTTTAAGACACTGATTCATTATTCGACAGGTCTCTACATGGTCTTCATAGATGTGTACGATAATCATAACCTCTTTGTCCTCCTTATCGATTGCATCTAAGAATTCTTGACTGTTTCTCAGAAGTATGAACTCTCCTAAAGATGTTAAAGATAAAATACAATTAAGCCATAAATATTACAATTCTTACCAAACTTCTTTTTGAGATTAGTTTGTTGCAGCATTTCTTCCATTCTCTTCTTCTGATAATTTAGTAAAAATCATCATCCAATAATTCCGCCAACTCAGGATCTTCTTTAGCGCTTTTTCCCGTTCTTCATCTAAGGCTGTTCGAACAGTCATGGTTAGTTTCTTGGCAAGTTCAATTTTTGCTTTTTTATTTTCCCCACGTTTTTCATTCTCTAGTTGTTTAAATTTTCTCCAATCTTCAATAACACCTGTTTAAAATAGAAATAATTACATTGATGATATATTTCCCTCCACTTGAACGGGGGTAGATAGATAGATAAATAGTGTTACTCATCCTCACAACCAACTACAACCGGCCCTACAGTGTAGTCTACCCAAAAGGAGGACTGAGTCGAAAAACGACCAACCTGCTCCGGGCTGACATCGATCGTACCGACGGCTCCAAAACCAAGGACGGTGTTGGAGCTGGAATATTCTGGACAGAGGCCGAGGGCAGAGTTTTCCTTCAGTAGAAAGCTATTTAACCACCTTCCTGTGTGACAAATAACTGAGGAAAAAAAATTTCGTAAGGAAGTTAAGAAGCTATTGGTTGAGAAAGCCTATTATAATACTAACGAATATTATGACGATATATTAAATTAGTGTTGTTCGTCCTTTTCAAAATGTTTGTCATATGATATTAACATAGTACCTGACAAATTTTATCTTTTCTTTTTGTACGTATTTTGTTCATGGGTGTTTTTTTTTATTTAGTTTAATTTTAAAAATTAGTTATAGGTTTTTATTCTAAAGTGATTTATTTTTATTTTATATTTAGATAAAAAGCGTTGCTTTGTAAATGAGAATTTTATATTCTTTACACAATAAAGCTTTATTTGATTTGATTTGATTTGAGCCTGGACCTGCAACCATATTTCAAGCGAATGTATTTGCCATTGAGATGTGTGCTGGAACGCTGGTTGATCGGCACTGCACACGTAAGACAGTTAAAATATTCTCCGATAGTCAAGCAGCTCTTAAGGCTCTTGAGTCCAGCCGGTGCAATTCGAAAACCTTCTGGAATTGCAAGGATGCGCTGACCAAACTGGGTCAAAGCAACAAGGTTACCCTACTGTGGGTACCTGGATATACCGGCCTAGAGGGTAATGAATCTGCAGACCTCCTTGTCAAAAGGGGGGCGGAGATTAAATTCACAGGGCGGGAACCGGTCATCGGTATATCTTATAAAATGGCCAAGCAGTTTATATTAGCTTGGACACAAAGAGAAAATTTTCGGTACTGGCATAGACTTCCGGATGTCAGACCCTCGAAGGCCTTTATAAGCCCACGGAACCAACAATGTACTTTCAAACTACTGGAGCAATCAAGGGTACACCTTAAAACTCTAGTGGGATTGTACACGGAACACTGTAGATTGAAATACCACATGCACAAGATCGGCCTAGCGGAAGACGCCAAGTGCCGCATGTGCATGGAGGAGGATGAATCGGCAGAACACATACTGTGTTCGTGCCCAGCAATGGCATGACTCAGATTCGCAATCCTCGGCAATGACACCTTGTTGCCGGGGAAGGTGAAAGATCTCTCTCCCAACAGGATCATCAGATTTATTAGAAGTCTGTCCCTGGTGGGAGAAATATAAAAAGGTGTGAGCCAGAAGTCTTCAATTTGCCTTATGGAAAAACAAATATTGTACCCTAAACTGATAAAAAATTCAATTTGTAAATACAAGATACTTTAATAAACATATTTTTGAGAAGGAAAAACATCAGAGTTGGTCCAAAAGTAATAGAAATAGTAATAATACTAAAAAAAAACAGGTTAAAAATTATGCAGACACTGTGCATTAAAATTAGACACTTAAAATATTATTTAACATAAATCGGTATGGTTTAAGCAAAAAAATAATTGGTAGAACAGTTGACCTAAATATTAACATAATAATTTTTTGTCAGTCTTGGGGGAACATCCGATGCTTTCAGTTTTAACGGGAATTTTTCTGATGATACAAAGACCGCTTGAATTTCGGGCAGTATTTTTTAAAGAAGTAAAGTGATGCAAATATAAAAAAATAATATATATATATATATATATATATATATATATATATATATATATATATATATATATATATGTATATAAACACCGGCATAATTAGGGGAACGGGTAAAATTTACACTAAGTTTGACTTTAATTTTCTCTTTGAACCCTTCACTGATTTTGACTTTTTTTTGTTAAATTGTAGCCTGGTTCTTTAAGAATACGTTAGAGGTATTGCTGATTTTAAACAATTGGTTTTAATGTCTATACAGGGCAAAAAAGAAAGTAATGTTTTTTTGTCAATTTTTGGGACACTCTGTAGAGTGAACGAATAAAATTCGATATCGTTCGATAAAGCGAAATTAAAGATTGATCCTTTCTGAGCATTTCTTTTTTTATTCACTGGATCCCCTCAAATTTTAAAGACGCTACAGGGTGTTGTTAAAAATAGTGCATTGGCCTACTTTATAAAGGTCAATGAATTTTCCTTAATCTTCTTTGATATGTTATAGAGACCATTAAGTTAAAATCGTTATGGCATTAACTTTTATTCCTGACAGTGTTACGTTACCTATACAGGGATAAATAAAATCCCTTCCATGTTTTTCATTTTGTGAAATGGTATTTTTGAAGGCCTTCCTTCACACTTGATCCAGGCTTAGGACTGGCCCAAATTTTTGGGCAAAAAAAAAAAAAAAAAAAAAAAAATATATATTATATATATATATATAAAATAAAATAAAAAAAATATATATATATATATATATATATATATATATATATATATATATATATATATATATATATATATATATATATATATATATATATATATATATATATATATATATATATATATATATATATATATATATATATATATATATATATATATATATATATATATATATATATATATATATATATATATATATATATATATATATATATATATATATATATATATATATATATATATATATATATATATATATATATATATATATATATATATATATATATGGAAAATGGATTTTTTTAATTTTGAATTTTAATTATGAGTTTGATTATAACTGTCAAACTAATTAGTTTGAACTTGACTTGAAGCTTAAAATTATTGATAATTTGGTATTAAGAAAAAGGCCGAAAAGTAAACTTTGAATGAGATTTAATTTGTGAAAAAACTATTAGAATTAGTGGAAAAATAAACTTTGAATGTCGTTTCTTTGTTTTCAGGTGAGGTTTTTTTACAATAGTGTATTGAATAAGATGTTTTCTTTGATAAAAAAACTAATAAAATAAAACTTTGTTTTCAGAAGCAACACATTAGTTTATTTCCATCCAAAACCATAAGATATAGTCTTATATATATATTGATATAATGATCCAGGGTGAGTCTTGGGGGACGTCCGATGCTTTTAATTTTCACGAGAAACCTATTGGATGTACAAGAAAGACCCCTGAATTTTCCCAAAATTTTTGAAAGTTGTGAAGTGGTTGGAATTTAAAAAAGAAACATTTTTTGAAAAATATTTCGTCAATGATATTTCTCGAAAGAATGAACCAATTTTGACATGTTGGGGGCGATCGACGCGTTTTTTTGAGGTTAAGAGCTAATTAGTTTTTGGGATCGATCGGTACAACCGTTTAAAAGTTATTAAAAAAAAGAAAAATTAAAAATTTAATTTTTGGGATTTCTCAAAACCTGTTCATCAGAATCGTTTTGAATAGTATTAAAAATCTAAGTCTGGTAAAGCTGGATTTGATACAAATGCTTTAAAGTAAGGTAATTTAGTACCTTTAAATTAAGGCACGAGTTTAAGGGACCAACACATTCACAGAGTCATCGAGTGCGCTCGACGATCGAGAGTAACAGGAAAAGTGTGACAATTTTTTTTGCCATTGCTACAAAATTTCTCCCATACATCAGTAAAAAAATTACTTCAAAAATTGTATATCAAACCTATAATTTTATGTGAAATTTCGGTGATAGGGCGGCATTTTTTAAGTGCCCAGGTTAAATCTGGTTCTGCCTGTATGACATATCCACACTTTCTAATTATTTTAAAGATTTCAGGTTTTTTTTAACTATTAATTTTTAGGCTTCTTTTGTATCTCCGTTAGGTCCTAACTTATTAAAAATGTGCTTGAATGTGGCTAAATTAATTTCTTGCTTTAACATTTAGTTTTTAAGCTATGTTACAAACTTATTATTTTAATATGGGACAGCCTGTATTCAAGTATTTAAAATAAATTAACATAATATTTTATTTAAAAAAATATTTGCAGGGTATTATTGAAATAGGGTGTCTTTCTCCTTAGTCAGAGATATAAAATCCACATACTGAAAATCCAAAACATCATCATTCAGGTGGAATGTATATCTGCAGAAAAATTGAATAATTAGCATGTGTCATTAAATAAAACTCTTAAGAATTAGTCTTGTAATTCATATTCTGGCTAGATCCATTTATAAAGAATGTGTTAAAGATTGATACTCGAATTTATATAACTTTTGATAAGTATTGTATTTACTACAACAACACTGACAACATTAAGAGATTGATAAATTATAAAATAGAAATTTTCATTAATAGAGCAAAAATAAGACATAATACAGAGTTTTTCAGAGGCTTTATTAACCGAATATCTACCGTGAAGCATAATGCCAAGAGTGAAAGTTGTTAAGCTAAAAAAGCGTTATTCTGACAGAATTGGTAGTTACCCTTAGGTCCAGTATTAGTAGAGGTTCCTTCCCACTTATTAACCTCAGAGAGAGGTTTGGCTTCTTTAACCGGGGCTTTGCTTGCCTTTCGAGATTCATCCCCTGAATCTTCGTTATCACTGCCTTCACTACTGCTGCAATAATTATGCAGTTTCTCGCCTAAAATTTTATCTTCCAACGTCGCCATTCTATTTAAAAATTTTAATCCAATATATTCGGTACGTTTCTTAGCGCAGTTTAAAACAATTTTACTTAATTTAAAAATAGCCTTGTAAATAAACAGAAATGAATTTAATTGATTTGACGCACGCTTTGACGTTTAAAATTTTTTACTGTAGCAGTGTTTCGCCTATTAAAAATACACATCACTGATTATTTGGTTGCATAACTTTAAAAATAGAAATTACATTTTCGGAATCGTACCACTATGAAGTGTAGAGAGATAAGGAGGACCATCTCTTATGACCGATTGGCTCAAAAGGTGGCTCAGAATAGCATAAACTAAAGAGGCGCTGGTGTAGTGAAAGGGTATGGTGTTAACCAAGGAAGTTTGAAGATGTTAACCAATGAACTTCTAATGCGGTCAAATTAGACCTAAAAATAGTAGTGGAGCTACAAAACTTCGCATAGACCTAAAAATTGGTAGGAATGTTTGGAGCACCAATATATGTGAAATCTGAGTGCAAATCAATGTGCTGGAGTTTTTAAAAAGAGCAACTCAACTCCGCAAGAAGTTATGACCAACGGAATTCGCTTTATTCTTTCTATGTACGGAGCTCTTAAAAAACTACCTGTTTAGATAAGCTTCGATACGCATGTTTTGTTAAAAATAATCGTAATAAAAAACGAGTGCAATTTCAATAAAGAACTTGGCCTGTAAAGATTGAATGTCATTTTGGCATTTTGCTATTTCACCCCAACATTGGAAGGAGGTATTGCACAGGCAAGGCAATTTACCTTTTAAACTGGAGTGTCATAATTAAAATTTAGTGCTACGCAAATAAATAGAAAGCTCTAAATATTTATACAACTATAAAATAATATCTTTAAATTTTTTATTGGGATACCCTATATAAAGAAATACGTTAGACATATATTTACGTAACTCAAATTAATGTATATTAATGTGGTAATTGATTTTTATTCAAGTCGATGTAGATAAAAAATAATAAGTAAAATCAACCCCAATTAAAGAAATATATTTGTACTTTAATTTTGTAATTAAAAGCTACAACAAAATAGTCAGTAAGGTCAGTTCAAATCGTTATTCATTAGTGTATAATGTTTTTTTTTTTAAGTTTTGTCTTAGATTATGATGAGTTGGTAGATTTTTTCAATTTATACTAAGAATTTCCTCATTTACTAAAAGTGGTAACATGAAAACCTGTTACTTATTATATAGTTTCCATTTGAACTTTTTTTTATTTATATTTTTATGACGTTTTCCATTGGTAAAATTAATGCAGTAAAACTACTGGTAAGTACAATACAAATTCTTGAATTTGGATTTCTCTAATTTTCCAGTGAACTTTTAACCGTTTCTGGTTCAAAGTTTAAAAATACAATTAGTTGAAGCCCTTTAGAACGGCCGTTTAATATTTTATTATTTTAAAATTAAATTTCGCCAACTTTGATTTTTTGCAGATCTGTATTAAGTTACTAACCAACTAATTTACTAACTCTTTCTTTTACCTAAAATTTGTTAATGGTAAAAAATCGTGCAAATATGAAAGATAGAGAACTTGCGTAAGAACGAGTGACGCCTCTCTCGTTAGTCTTGTAAGTTCGTACGTGAGGACGAGCTGTTTATAAACATGCATTTCAGTACTGATTCACGGATCATGTAATGTTTTATTATTTATTTTTTTGTAATATTTACAAATTTAATACATAAATATATTACAAAAACCCCTTTTGAAACAATAAATTTTAAATAAGGAAATTATAATTAAGTGATTATGAGTGGAAAACGTTAAAAACAGGCCAAGACCTGGTAACATCGGTTGTTTTTTTTTAATACTTACAGTAAAATTGAGTCAAATAATTTTTTTTATTTGTTTTGCGTTTTTAGCAAAAATATAGAGAATAAAGTTTCCTATCGAAGTGACGTATTTTGACATGGTGATGTTTCTTTAAAAAAATAGCAATTGATTATTTTCTCAAAAACGGTAGAAGATAGGTATAGGTGTAGATGTCAATAAAAATTACTTAGAAATTTGTGTAGGGTCCGAATATGCAATAAAATACATATAGGGTGTTCTATTTAAAATTACAATGTTGCCATTGGTTTCGGTTAGATCTGGCAACGCTGCACTTGGTGCCAAATTTCAAAAAGTTCTTTTTTTTAGTTCTCCAGAGTTTTTAATAGGACACTCAACGTAAATAGAGCTGTCGGTAATTGAATAAAAATAATTGAAAAATCGTATTCAATTACTTCTTAGTAATTGGATTAGTTTAATTCAATTACTTTTCGGAAAAGGTAATTGTATTTGGATTATCAATTAATAGGTTAATGTAATCGTAATTGGTAATTGATTTTTTTACGAATCCCCAGTAATTCAATTACTTAGAAAGTAATTCGATTACTTATAAAGTAATTGAATTTATTATTATAAATTCATTCAATTACCTAATAAATAATTGAATTACTATGAAAAATTAAATTACCTTTTTTTATAGAAAAACTGCCGAAATTTTGGGCCCGCCAGCAAGGGGGATCTTGAAACACGGCGGGCTGCTTTGAATCCGGCGAACGCCGCCTCCCGCGGATTTAGTATTTTCGATTGATGCTTATCACCACCGGGCTTTTTTTCACTTTATTTTTTGTAAAAAAATCTGTTGACGTTTGGGGGGAGGATAAAAAGAAAGTTTTATTTTAGAGCTTTAATGTTGAACTTACCGAGAAAGCAGTTTGAATAGTGTGACGTGCGCGTAGGATGCATATTAGAATACATTTTTTTGTTTAGTCTATCGTGTTTAATATATGTAGTATTTTAAATGGAATAATTGTTTAAAAAATTCAATTACTTTTTTGTTTTAATTGATAATTGAATTATTTTTTAAAAGTAATTACGACAGCTCTGAACGGGAAACATCCTGTATATTTGGTGTGGGTCCCATATGTCTTACTTTTTAGATAAAAATTAAAAGTTCTAAAGCTACCCCTGATGATATTATAGTTTGTTCCAACCCCGCAAAAAAGCGGTTATTGTACGGTCACGCGCAAGCCCAATCAAATTAATCACCGTGGTTTTACTTGACTGGACAATACCGTACGTATTATAGCATATTGCCACCCAATTGGGCCATAGATAGCCCGAAAATCTGACCAATCAAATGCGATGTGGCTATTTTGAGTAGCATAATGCATTATTCTGTGGCATAATGTTACTACATGATCAGGGGTCATAGTCTAGGGAATTAGAATCAAATTTTTTCAAGGATGTGGTATTATTATTTTGCAAATATTACTAATAATTTGAATGCAACACCTTATATTTGGGATTATTTTAGCCATCATAGATATTTTATTTTATTAATCCTACAAAAAAGCTGCCGCTTTTATGCCTTCCCTTAAGAGCTTGACATTTTTAGAAAAATTGATTAGTACGTATTATTGAAATTCAATGAAACTCAGTATTCAGGATGCCTCTACATCTTCTTTTTGCATGTCAAATATCGTCCTTCCTTAAGTGCCCTTTACCCCTGATATTTTGAGAAAAATATTCATTGTACCCTTAGAAAATAGTGGTCATTAATACTTTAGAGGTTAAAAAAAAAATATATAAATACTTATAAAATAGATGTATATTAAAAAATATATAAAATAAACATGTATTACCTTAATCCAATAATAACGAAAAATAGCATTAAAAAAAATTAATTCGCAGTGCCATGTTTTAAGGCATTGGGCTGTTTTTTTGAACATTTTCTGCTAAATTATGTCGCCATTTTGCTCTTTTTTTTTGGTGGTTCAAATTAGGCAGGGCGACTTATGGAGCTATAGGAGTATTATTTTTGTGCATTATTTTTATTACCCAACTAGTTGAGGTTAACTTTTCAAAGTCTTTAATCCAACTTTTTATATCATTTTCACTCAACAAGTTTGCACGATAAGTGTTTTCACTCATATTAGTATAAACAAACTTTGTGGGTAGTTTTATGGGATCCATTATGAAGAAATATTATTTTATAATAAAAATGTATAAAATGCAAACGTCCCTCCAACCCCCCTGATATAGCTAGATTAGGTTGCAGAATTTTTTAATTAAGTAACTTTAAATACTCAAAATAGCCACATCAAATTTGATTGGTCAGATTTTCGCTATGGCTAGATTGGGTGGCAGAATGTTTTAATTTAAAGTAACATTATGCCACTCAAAATAGCCACATCAAATTTGATTGTGAGATTTTCGGGCTATGGCTAGATTGGGTGGCAGAATGTTTTAATGCATCCCGGGCAATAAACGGATTTTTGGGGTTGAAAAAAAATCCTATATATCTTCCAAAAAAGTTAAATTTTAATAAAATTGAAGCCCCGGGGGAATTTTCCGTTGTCACCCATATTTTATTATTTTAGAAGTTTAAGAATTTAATCATTTTTATTAGTATCATTTAATTTTTCTACTTTGCTTTTAATAGCACTTACTTAGGATCATATAATGTTATTTTAATTACAATAATAATATTTTTTGCAATTGGCATTAAGAATAAAACGATACTATAGATGAAAAGCCTGTCTCCGCCAGGCGAGACACAATATTAAGTAGCCTCTGTCTCCGTAAGACGCCTTCCGTACGGCTAACGGTAAAAAAACACTTTTTTGCTCCTATTTTTGTCCCGGGGCGAAATTCAAAAAACGGGCTTCGTTAGGTTCTAGCCACTGCTAAAGACTACCACTGTGCCAAATTTCATGAGTTTAGCTCAAGCCATAACTTCAGAATCACGTGGACAGACAAATAAATATATACCTACCTACATATAAATATATCCACATTAGCAAATTATATATTTATTTGTATTAATCAATTATTATTGTGTAACGAAATGTATTTCTGTTTTTTGGTTCAGATTTATTTTTACAATTTTACTTAGAATTTTATTTTCATTAGTCAGGAAAGTTTCAGTAAAACAACTATTCCAGTTTTTTAAATAAAGTGCAATTTATAAAACAATTTATTAACCACGTGGTTGGCTTCCCGCCATATCGACTTTTATTTAAATACCTAGGTAGAAGTTTAATGTTTATTTTATTAAAAACCCTTATCTCGCAATAATTTTTTTATCGAATTCAGATAAAGCGATTACACAAGTAAATTACGATAGTGAATAAATTGTTTTCTAGTCAATAAGGAATTTAAATAAAATTTAATGGGCTAATGGTTGTACTTATGTATAACTGTAAAAAATTAATTATCAATGGCGCGATGGAGTTTTGGCACTGGTGACCATGACCGCATGGACTTAAAAAATTCTAAAACAAAACATTATGCCGACAGCAGCATTGAACTTACATAGTATCTTTTAATATAGTTCACTTTTTCAGGTTTTGATGATGTAAGCTGGACGAATTTTTACTCAAAGAGGTGTTTTAATAGAAAGTTTTTTGACTAAGATCTTTTAGAAATCTGAGTTAAAAAAAGGAAGAAACACCACCAGGTTTGGCATTTCGGATTATATAGTGGTAGTAATAGTTCTAATTATTTCAACAGCTATCGGCATTTATTAACAGATTTACTGGTGGTAAACAAAAAAACCCTTCAGGTAAGCAAACACTTTCAATTTTAATTTGTAAAATTTTTTTTTAGTTTTATAAAGCTTGTTAATTTTTCAAGTGTTTATACTTTAATTAGATTAAAATACAGTATAGGGGAAAAAAGCAGTGGCGTTAAAAAGTACATTGACTATAAAAACGGGGGGGGGCACTGCTTAATGGAAAATTAACGAAATAATATAGGAAAAAAAAAGTTATTACCCAAAATTATTTAAATAGTTGCGAAAAAGTAAAAACACTGTAGGCTTTGAGTTATGTTTCCAAAACCTTGTAGAATTATTAGATGATTATTAAGAAAGATTTTGTAGTGCTAAAATTTAATGTAGGTATGCAAGTAATCACAAAACCTGTTAAAATTAAAAGGGGCTTTTTTTGACGGTTTCTATAGGATTCACACAAGTGTGAACACTGTACACTTTGAATTGCTTTTCCAAAATTTTGCAGAATTATTCTGTGATTATTAAGAAAGCTTTTTGAAGTACTAAAACTTGTTGTTTTTCTTCCAAATATTTTTTTCAAAAAACTATTAAAAAAAAAAAAGATGGGTTTTTGACAGTTTCATAGGATTCACACAAGGTGGAACACTGTACGCTTTTAGCCAAAAAAAAAACTTTGCAGAATTATTATGTTATTATAAAAAAAACTTTTTTTTGGGACTAAAACTTATTGTCTTTGGTAAAATATTTACAAAGCTATTAAAAACAAAAAGGGTGCCGTTTTTGGGCGGTTTCTATAGGATTTTCACAAGTATGAACACTAACACTGTACGCTCAGTATCGTATATTGACAATACCAGTAACTGAAATAATATAGGTAAAAAATAACTTATTATTTATCGATTATGACAAATACTCGATTTTTTTTTAAATTAATCGATAATTAGATGAAAAGTCGATTAATCAAGAAACAGAAATTATTTAATAACCGAAAATTTATTTAATTATTTTTTAATATAACAAACTTTTCATTTAAATATTGATTTTTTCATTAAAATTTTTGATTGGGATTGCTTGAAACCTATTTCATTATAATTGCAATCGCAATTCTGGGATTTTTAGACACCTTTAAGTACAAAATCCCAGGAAATTTTCTAGAAAAATTAATGTGTCATAAATTTAGTTTGGCAACACATTTAGATTTGGAGCAGAGCCGGAGTCTTCTGTTTTCGTGTGTGATGACGCGTATCTATTTATGTATATTTATGAAATAAAAATCAGTTAACACATTTTTTGCACTTTTTCTTTAAACTATTTTTTAATGAAGTGATGAGTGCCATGTTTATTACACTTTTTAAACTTAAGACTGTACGAACTTAGGCAAGTAACTTTCATGTGGACTAATAGTTTGGACTCAATAGGTACAGAAACGGCCATTACATCTCGGGCAATTCTTTTTTTCTTTCGTAAAATAGGGTTATGCCATGTACTGAATATAAATACCTGTTGAAAAACCTAATAAAGAAACAGGTGTCCGTTGTCAGTGTCTAAAAATATTTTTTTAAAATGCCAAACTTATCTTTGGATCAAAAAGTATTAATTATTCATTATATTAAGCAGAGAGATTGGTCAGGAAGGAATGGCGGAAGAGCTTAACATCTCAAAGAGTGCTATTCATTTTGTTTAAAAAAAAATGGCAGGAAACACACTCCTTTGCGAGAAGAGCTGGAAGTGGTCGCCCCAAACTATCAAATCAAGAACAAGACAATAATTTCCCAGAATACGGCAAATATCCGAATTGCGTTGCCACCCGGCAGCCTTAAAACCGTTTTTAACAAATGCAAATAATGAACAACGCATTGGATTTGCTCTACAATTATACTTGGAACCTCCGATTTTTTGGGAAAATATAATATTCACGGATGAAAAAGTGTTTCAGTCGTGCTACAATGGGATACTTAAGGTATAGAGGCCTTAAGGAACACGATTTGATGAAAAATATACTCAAAAGGATAGAAGTAGTGGGCGATTTTCGATAAATGTTTGGGGGTGGCTGAGTGCACAAGGACTTGGTGTATGTTATTTTATTGAAGGAAGGTTCAATGCGGAGGTATATATAGATCTACTACAGAATATTATGCTTCCTTCTGTACTGGATCGATTTCCGGACAGAAATTGTATCTTTCAGCAAGATAAGTGTCCCGTTCATACGGCCGGGCAAATCGATGAATGGATGGAAGAGCAGCGTATCAGTGTTTTACCGTAGCCCGCACGTAGTCCGGATTTAATTGTTATGGAAAATGTTTGGAGCTTATTAGTTAAAAAAAAAAGGGAAAATGAGTTTAGGCCGCAAAATGTAAACGAACTTAAGGATAAAATTTTAGAGGCATGAAATGAGTTACGAGAAAATCCGGACTACGCCCGGGCTTTGGTCCATTCGATGCCTGAGAGGCTAAATTTTTTCTTAGAAAAAAACGGGGCCGCAATAAAATATTAAATTTGTTTGGAAGGATATTTAAATTTATTTAAATATGCTAAATTGTTAATTAATTTATTAATTTGTTAGTTTTTATAAAATATAAATATTTTCTTTTACCTTTTGCTTTATTTACAGTAATTAAAAATAAAACAAGGTGAAAAAGAGCGATTTACAAAAATTGGCAGAAAAGTCAAAATTTGACAAATTTTTTGGCCAAGATTTGGCCGTCACTGTGCGTGGAGCTGTTATAGGCCCCCATTTTTGGGAGTCTGCCATATTGGATTTAGAGTGACGTCATTCGTATTCTTCCCAGCAAACCCTCTCATTTGATACCCAAATCATAGGAGTGCATAAAGAAGGTACAAGTTCGCCAGATTTTTCCATATTAATTGTTTAGAAAAACTGAAAAATATATTTTTTTATTTTTATAGCTTACGCTTCTAGTTTTAAAAAAGCTATTTATAAAGAAACCATCTGCTGCTGCGTTTTAACCGCAGGAATTATTGGTATTTTATGCAAAAATCTCGGATTGTGTTTTTGAGGTTACGCAAAACATGCAAATTTTAAAATATTTCAAACGCGACATTGTATCTCGAACGACCTTGCCAAAAAAAAATCTAAATGATTTACTTGCCTTCGGTTTTTCATTCGGAAAAAAATGTGGGATGTGGAATATATTGTGATTGAATAAAAGTAGACGCATTATTATTATGATTTTTAAAATTAATGTGTCTATAAGATGTTTTGTATTTTACCAGGTTGTCTCATACGTTTGTGGGGAAATTTTTATCAATGTACATTATATTCAGGGTTTTCATTGCAAAAGATTGCGTTCGATATAATTGTAAGGATAAGTCCAAAAGCCCATGTAATCCATTATCTATATCAAAAAGAATTTTAACACTTACTTCTATCTATATTTGGCTAAACTTTGAAACGCTCCTTTGATTTGTCTATAACTTTGTTTAGGGGCTGTTCCAAAACTACGTCTCGCTGAATTTCCCCATTTTTGACCCCTCCCCCTCTTCGTCACACCACATCACACTCTTTGCGATCCCCCTATCATCAACATTACGTCACAAAAGCTGGACCCCCCATAAATAGCTCCTTAAGCTCAAATAGCTCAATCGAAAGACCTAATTATAGGCAGAGGGGTTGACACTGTATACATCAAAATACTTATATATGTACATACTTGATACAAATGACATTCTATCGTGACAGAAAAACAAAATTAAAAAATCAAGAAAA
>JAHBCN010008415.1:0-39141 GCA_019359885.1 Listronotus oregonensis | reverse complement strand
TAAAAAATTTTAAATTTTAAAATTATATATATATATATATATATATATATATATATATATATATATAAAATATTATATATATATATATATATATATATATATATATATATATATATATATATATCGTTAAACACTGAAATCCGTCATTCCCTGAGATGACTAGTCAATACATGTATTGTCAGTACACAGCGTAAAAACCTTATCTGAATAACAAGTACTAACTATCCAGTCATTTCCTGTAGTGCTTAGGCAAACAATGAAATAAGAATGATTTTTACGCTCTTCTTCTAAAACGGATTAAGGTGTAACGTAAAATGATTAAATGGTTACTTAAACACTGTAATAATAAGGCTATTACGCTGTTTGCCGACAATACATGTACTGGCTAGTCATTTTAGGAAATAATGAATTTTAGTCTTTTACGCCCACACATACATTTTATTTTCTATTCTAAAAAAGTTATAATAAAAAATATTTCATGTTACTTAAACTTTGTGAAAGGCGCAGAATACATATATTCTAAATGTAAAACTATTTTATTAAGTTATCAATAAATGTAAAAAGTTTCTACATCACACATGAAAAACATTATAAAAATAATTTAAATTAAGCATCACAAAATTTTAATGAACTTCTGTGGTACATTTCCTATAGTTTTTATCGCCCGTGTGATTAAACATGTTGGTCGATTTTAATTTAAATATAAACGAAATGTGGTGCTTATATACAAAAGTGTTTTATTATAATGTATTAAAATAGGACAACTAAAATGTTATAACATTTTTTTTAATGATATTTAAATATCAAATAACCGCAACGTCCGTAACAATAAATTGTATGAAAAATCAATAAAAAAAAATAATAATTCTATTTTATCACATTAGTGATGGTTTCTCTATAAAGGCTATAGGTGGCTGTAATGTTCCTAGCAATGAATAATAAAACAATATAAAAATAGTTTTTTTAAAGGACTCACAGAATATTTTTTATTGTAGAGGTGCCGTGAAATGCAATATCTGCATGTGTTTTATTTGGACAAGGTTAACGGAACTAAGGGAAAAAATGGGTTAGTATCCAGTACTTAGGCTTTATACAAATCGTCGTGGGTTATCATAAACGATAAAATTGGACGGTCTAGGACACTTGGCGGCAGCCTTTGAAATAAAATTAAGAATGCCAAAAGTTTTGATAAACGTGACTTCCCAGACATGGGACCAATATTTCAAGCAGGGTATGATTTAGGAGACATACAAAGTATACAGTTTTGAAGAGAAGAAATACTTTTTGACTGAAAGTAAATCTGAGCGTTTTCAAAGCTGCTGAAGCTATTGATATAATAGATTTGCGCCAATTCAAATCTGTCTCAAAGGTAAGGCCCACAAGATAAAGTGATTCATTGTTCGGTAGAGCTTGGATGCTTGTAATAATAATAAGTACTGGTATATTTTCTCGCGATAGCGAACAAGATTGTGCTCTAAGACATTAACTGGGCAAGTACCTTTTAAATTCAAAAGCTTTGTAAGAGAAATTTCTTACCCGCCTTACTTTTAAATCATTGCTTAGAAACTGGCCTGATATTCTGAATATTTAACTAAAGTAGAACTATGAATTGATTTAATCCTAAAAAAAAAATTGATTAAGAGTTAATGTGGAGACGAAATATAACTCGTGCCAGTAGTAAGTAGGGATGGATGATTTTGGGATTTTCATAATTCAGTCCAAGCCGATTCAAGTCAAAAAAAATCCATTTAAAAGATCACTTCCTTTACCGAATCCACAACTCCGCTTTGCAGACCAATGGTTCGAGACCAGCAACCAGTCCTCTACAAGGGATGGGTCACTGTCGTTCAAAGTGGGACACTCGAATTGAACTGTTGTTATGTGGGAAATAAGAGGGTTCTAACATTTGCTCGCCACTAAACTTACCCACCATCCACAAAACAGCCCCTTATTCAAAAACTTAATTTAATTAGCATCTGTCCGCCAGATCCGTTGGCGCAACCGGACTCATGCCAGGGCCAAGAACAAAGCTTAATCTCATAAAAAGGGGACATCATGCCTAACCTGGTCAAAAGCCCTTATATACAGGGTGATTCACGTTGAGTGTCCCATTAAAAGTTCCGGAAAACTAAAAAAAAGAACTTTTTGAAATTTGGCACGCAGCCATAACAGGTAATAAGCTATATTTTAAAAATATTTTGGCTAGTGCAGCGTTGTCAGATCTATCTGAAACCAATGGCAACATTGTAATTTTAAGTAGAACACCTATTTTTTATTGCATATGTTGATTTTACACAAAACTCAATTTTTGTTAACATCTTCCTATACCTATGTTTTACCGTTTTTTAGAAAATAATTATTTACTATTTTTTTAAGGCACATCACCATGTCAAAAAGGTTTAATATTTACGTGCCTAACCGAGCTGAATACTAGAATTTTTTTTTGGATTAGGCAATACATGTATTTAAAAGATCTACATGCTATTATAACTATATATCCTACAGGGTGTCCCAAAAAACTGCTTTTTACCGATATTGAATAATGATTAAAATTATTTTTTTTAAATACAACATACTGTATTTTATTCCATTTTTAAATAGACCATTAATTTACCCACAAAATGTCCAAAGTTTTATATACCCATCTGTCACTGTTTTTTAAATACAAACGAATTTTAATTTTTTCCCTGTTTTTAAATAACCTCCACAGTAAACCACCGGCTTAATTTACAATTTATTGAGGTAGACTTGGAAGTTTTTATTTTAAATTGTCTTGACAACTATTTGACATATAAGTTAAAAATTATTTAGTTTGTTTAATTATTAAGGATTAAATGCTTAAAAAAATAAAATTCGCTTGTATTTAAAAACGGTGGCATATGCATTGGGTATATAAAGGTCTATGGACATTTTGTAGGTAAACTATTGGTCTATTCAAAAATGGGATAAAATACAGTATGTTGTTTTAATAATTTATTTAATATCGGTATAAATGCAAATTTTTTGGGGCTCCCTGTAAGATATATTGTAATACATGTAGATCTTTTAAATACATGCATTGTCTAACCCAAATATATATATATATATATATATATATATATATATATATATATATATATATATATATATATATATATATATATATATATATATATATATATATATATATATATATATATATATATATATATATATATATATATATATATATATATATATATATATATATATATATATATATATATATATATATATATATATATATATATATATATATATATATATATATATATATATATATATATATATATATATATATATATATATATATATATATATATATATATATATATATATATATATATATATATATATATATATATATATATATATATATATATATATATATATATATATATATATATATATATATATATATATATATATATATATATATATATATATATATATATATATACAAGTGTCCCAAAAATGCAATGGGACTGACAACAACAAATTCTTAGGTCAAAATAATGCATTTACACGTTAACTTGCCTTATCCGAAAGTTGATAATAACAAAGAATGCGGTATTAAACTTTTTTATTGCCTTTCTTTTTTCTTAGCAATTCTTTAACTTCAAATGAACTAGCTGTACAAATTTTGAGATCTGAGGTTTCTCACGCGAAATTTAAATTCAATCACACTTTTCATATTGCCTGCACTAGAGAACTATATACCAGCTCTCTTGTTTTTAGATGTCATAACTTTGTTTAGCTTGAAATAATGCGACCTGTTTATTAAAAATAGTTAGCTCAAATATCTGCATCAAAGTATATATTTAAATTGTGAGCATGGCCGTTTCTCGAGATAGCACACTTTAAAGGATCTTTCAATTTTTATAGAAAAATAATTTAGCCAAATTGTTTTCAAAGTTTGCATAAGTGATCAAAGGTCTTTCGGGGCACAAAACCCGAAACGCCTCCAACTTTAAAATCACCCTCAAACGTTACACGAGGATTGGGGATCTTTAAAGGTGATTTGAAGAGAGTTTGAGCATTTCAGTTTTATTTCCTGAAAAAGACCTTTGATCAGCGTGGTAAAACTATTACGCTATAAAAGTTTAAGCAATTTATTTGAAAATCTTTTTCATTAAAATTGAAAGATGCACAGTGCGTTTATCTCGAGAGCCGGCTGCTCTATTCTTTTAAATAAAAACATTTTTATTTTTATTACAGTAAATAATAACCTTTTTCCTAATGACAGATTAATATTATTCTAAAAACTTAAAAAAATTACGACCTCATGAGTAAAGAGTGGCTCGCTGGCACCCTAATAGCAACATCAAAAGCGTGGATATTAAAACTCTGCTTATAAAAATCCCCGGATCCCCCAAATTTAATGGCCTTAGGTCTTTGGTTAAGGAAGTATTAGAAAAAGAACGAAAGTAAAATTAAAGTTACACTCCACACTATACTGTTGTATCAACTTTCAGATATTGAGCATAAGTGCGTATTTCGTTCAGAATCGCTGTTGCTCTGTTAGTCCCTACTTCGGGGTTTTTTATATATATATATATATATATATATATATATATATATATATATATATATATATAATATATATATATATATATATATATATATATATATATATATATATATATATATATAAATATATTTTTTTTTATAAGTTAATTTCTTCGGACTTGTGATTTATAATATTTTTCGGTGATTTTTTTCTTAGCGATTTTGGTCTTCAATTCTATGGAAAAAAAGAAAAATGTTTTTTTGAAAAAATCTATATTATTTTTTTAATAATTATTTTGACGTTTCAATACGGATATTTCCTAGCCTTTTTCTTCGTTGTATTAGTCTTGGCGATTTTTTTCAATTGCAGAAAAAAATTGTTCCGCAGACTACTCTACAACTATTTAAAAAATCAGCCCCTATTTGAACTAATTAAAAAAAAATAATACATTTTTTCACGGAAAAAAACACTTTCTTTTTCCATTGTTAAATTGAGAGGACCAAAACAAAAATCTCAGCGTATATATATATATACATATATATATATATATATATATATATATATATATATATATATATATATATATATATATATATATATATATATATATATATATATATATATATATATATATATATATATATATATATATATATATATATATATATATATATATATATATATATATATATATATATATATATATATATATATATTTAGCTCGGTTAGTTACGTAAACATTAGCCTTTTTAACATAGGAAATGTTCTTAAAAATAGTGATTAAAGTATTTTCTACTTTGGTGATGCTAAGATTGAAAAATATTTAGAAACACTTAAAATTTTTATTGTAGAGATCAGATAACTAATAAAGCTGGTTATTCTCTTTAAATTACAATAATGTGCTATTGGTTCGGTTCAGATGTAACGCTGCCTTACCAAATTATTTTTTAATCATAACTTATCCCACTATTATAGCGTGTGCAAACTTTTTAAAGTTCATGTGCCCGGTTCTCCAGAGCTTCATGGACATTTAATGTGAATCACCACCTTATAATTAATTTATCCGCCAGTAATTATTTAATTTATTGTGCGATCCATTAAAAACAAGATCTATCTTAGGCTTTTTGTGACAGGATCATTGTTTTCTCTGCTGTTTTTCCTGTTTAACTAGTTTTAATCCCAGAAAATTCTTACCTGGGTTATTTTTTGCCTATAACCATTCGTATCTCAAAATTTAATACTTTCTCTGAAATATTTATGCTTGGTTCCATGGGTTCCTTGTGTTTCATTTATTATACTTTTACATTTAATTGGCTCCATAATTCGTGAATATAAGGCTTATTATATGATAATGTTTCTTGCCATAAAAAAATTCAGGCGTTGGTAAAAAAATTTAAAACCGATGGCGGTAAAGTTAAAGCTGCTAAAGCACCGATAATTTTATAGGTACGACAACAGTATTTTTATCGCATTATAGTAAATCTTGGGTCCGGCACTAATTTAGTCAAAGGAAAAGAAAATTACTGCTACTCGAAAATCATTTGATAAAACCTTCAAATAACAACCTTGATTTTATTACCATTTTCAATAACTTAAAGCTGGTAAACAAGTTGTATATATTTTACATGTATCTTTGTGTCATGTGTCACAGCAAAATAATGGCCAACCTTCTGCAGATCTACAGGCCCATTTACCGCTTAGCAATAAAAGCCAATATTAATTATAGCGGTTTTTACTACTATACTGGGTGGAGCCAAATTACTACAGCTTTATTGTCTTCAATAAAACAATTATAAATATGGGATAATATTATATTGTATTACGGATGGTTTGAGGCATATATCTATCACTATATTAACCGATGACCACCATGTCTTTATATATGAGGTGTCCCATGTTAATTGGACCTGAGTTATTGTAGGATACCAAATCACATGAAAATAAGAAGCGTTTTAAGCTCAATGTCATAGCAAAATGGTATTGAGTTTCGTTTCTGCAAAGGTGTCGCTTAATTTTTTACCAAACGGCATTGAAATATTTCGAATCCACTGAACAGATTGAAGTGAAATTGGTGTACTCTTATTATTATTTGATTGAACACGAATGTATTATCCTATTTAGCCATTACCACTAGAAGGCACCACAGCCACAATAACATTGAGTGGTCAAAAATGGTTCCAGCTTTTGACTCCCTGTACTCACATTACAGTGAAAAGTATGCTGTGACTAATTTTAAGTCAAAGATGTACTTCTTTGATCTCAAAAAATGAATGATTTTCGAAATAAACACTTTTTTATTAGGTTCACACTAACCATAATCTAAAATTTTAATTAACAACGATAAAGTTAGAAAAGCTATTGATTATAATAAATGTTTAAAATGTTCACCATTTATTAGACCACCTTGTCTAATTCTTTATTTTAAATTTTACTGAAGCTCCAAATAATATTCTTCACGGGCCCTGATAATATTGGCTCTTAAATCTTTTTGCCACAATGCCTGACGGTTATTTATTTTTATTTTTATACAAAGTAGTTTTACAAAAGTAGCCTCAGAAATAAAAATCTAAGGGGTTAAGATCGAGACTACGCGCAGGCCCACGGATATTTACTACCTCTACCAATCCATTTATGAGGATAACATCGTCAAATAATTTCTGACTTGCAGTGAATAATGTGCCGGTACACCAGCGTGCGTATACCAACTGTGGAAATTCTTTAAATTTAGGAGCACATCTTCTAGAAGAATGGGTAGATCATTCCTCAAGAAATTTAGATAACGTTCTCCATCGCTTAGCGGGCAATTCAAACCCCCCCACAAAAAACCCCCCAAAAAACCACATAAAATTTTTTTTAAAAAAATTCATGTTAAAAATGGTGTTCTTGGAAACATGAGAATTTTCCATCGAATAGATTTTGGTTATTCCCCAAAATTTAAAAAGTCTCCTTGTGAAGTGGCTTCATCCGTAAATAAAATAAATTTTTACCCAAAAAAAAAAAATTAAATTTTCAAAAAAATTCTAAAAAGGGTTTTTGCAGGAAATCAAAAGAAAAATTCTTTTTAAAATTAAATGGCGTTTTTTTATTTCAAACCCCAAAAATTTTCTTACCCAAAAAATTTTGGGTTTTAATCTCCAAGGGGTTTAAATTTTTGGAAACCAAAAACCCCAAAACTTTTCCCATTCCCCCCCTTTTTTTCCCCAAAATTTATTTTTCCAAAACCCGGTTTTAATCTTCCAAATGTTTTAAAAATTTTTGTTTTTCCCCCCCCGGAAGGTTAAAAAACTTTTCCCCCCCCAAAAAAATTTTTTTTTGGGACCCCCCTTAAAACCCATTCCCCAAATTTAAATTTGGGAAACCCCCTTTAAAATAATAAAATTAAATATATATTTATAATTATTATATTTATTAAATAAATTAAATATAATAATTTATAATATAAAATTATTTATATATATATATATATATATATATATATATATATATATATATATATATATATATATATATATATATATATATATATATATATATATATATATATATATATATATATTATATATATATATATATATATATATATATATATATATATATAATATACGGGGGGGTTAAAAAAAATGCCAATACTTTAAGTACTAGCCCCCCCAAAAAAATTAAAAAAAAATTATTTTCAAAATTGTCCCAAGGCCTTTTTTTTTTCAAAAACGGGGGAAAAAAAATTTTTATTTAAATTTTTTTTTTTTTTTTAAAATCTATGATAACGTAAATATTGCAGAAAATAAATTTTCGGGGTTTTTTTATAACGGATTTTAAAACCCAATCTTTTGTACGGCTCTTCCCGGGGGTGCCCCCCAAAAAAACTTTTTTCTATTTAAATATTTTTTTAAATTAAAAATTTTTTTATTTTTAGTCAAAAATTTTTAAAAAAAAAATTGATATAAGGGCCGTTTTCGAGATATTTGGATTAAAACAGTCTTTATATTTTATTATTTTTTAAAAAATAATTAATAATTTTTATTTAAAAATATTTTAAATTATATAAATTAATATTATAAAAAATAAATTATATTATATATATATATATATATATATATAAATATAATATATATTATATATATATATATATATATATATATATATATATATATATATATATATATATATATATATATATATATATATAATACACTTTTTTCATAAAATCACCCCATAAAAAAAATGTGTTTTATAAATGGTTGAATAAAAACCATTGCACAAATGGCAATAAAGGGGGGAAATTTAAAATTTTTCAAAAATTTTTAAAGAATGTTTTTGGCGCTTTTTTTATATTTTTTTTCCCCTTTAAAAAAAAAAATATAGGGTTTTTTGAAAATTTTTTTAATTTTGGGGTTTATTTAAAATTAGTTTTTGGCCCAAAAAACGGTTTGTTTTTGGGGTTTTTTTGGGGGTTTTTTAAAATTTTTAAACCCAAGGGGTTAAAAAATTTTTGACTTGAAAAGAGGTTCTTTAATTTAAAAATAAAGTTATTAAAATTATTTCTGTCTGAACTAAAACTACTATTCATTGCACATACAAATTTATAAAAATTGTTCTTTATCCCAGAATGTTGAGAAAAATCTTTTAAATTTTTTTTTTTAAATATGTTTCCCAAAATTTATGGGAAATCATAATTTAAATAATCTAAGGATGTGCTTTAAAAAAACTATAAGTTTAATATGCGTTCATGTTTTAATCCCTTTTGTTTTTTAAAAAAAAATTCCACCTTTTTAAAACAAGGGAGGGGAAAAAACATATTTTTTAAAAAAAAATTTTTTTTTCGTTTTTTTAAAATTTTTTTTATTTTTTTTATAAAATAAAAAAAATTAATTTTTTTAATTTTACAAAAAGTAAATATTTTAAAAAAAAAAATTTTATTTTTTTCCCTTAAAAAAAAAAGCCCCCCCCATCCCCCCCCCATATTGTCCTTTAAAATAGGGTCCTATCTGAAATTTTTTGGGGAAGTTTAAATTAATGAAGTAAGATTTATCAATATTTACCTTTTGTAAATGTAAAGAAAATTTAAGCACCTTCCCAACAGTATTTTCAGAATCATCATAATACTGATCTCGAGAAGACCTAGCCCTTTCAAATTGTGCTGCCCATTTCTCACAGTCATCACCAATAATGTTTGTATCGATGTTATCATGTTTTGTTTGTCGTGGTCATCTTTAATGTGATAATTTGATCAGTCTGCTTATCGGTTTTGTTAACATCTCAATTTTTTTTTTTGGTGAATGCAATTTATTTAAAATTCTATATTCTTGCGAATTAACATAGTTAACCCTTTCCCTCTACTCTGACAATGGTTCATTGTTAATCTGCAACATAATGAACTATATCTATCTTTTAATGTAACATCCACTATACCGGGTGGTGCGTCGCCGAGCGGCACATAGGAAATCCCATGTTAATTTTAAGGGGGTCAATTATTAGCTCCCTGTACATTTTACAGAAAAAATGTTAGATAACTTCTTAAAGAGACCAATCTGACAAGCCCTTGTGCCAAGTTTCAAAAAATTTAATAAGCGAATCTTAAATTATTCAATTAAATGTAATTGCAAAATTACCAAATTTTTGGTTGAGGTAAAACCAAAACACCGTTAATGAATTCCTGACATGCGAAAAAGTGTCAATAAATCAGTGACAGTCGGTAGTTGAAAAAAATATGAGTTATTCGATCGACAAAAAAGTATCATAATTAAGAGGCATTATGCGGGAAAAGTTTAGAGCGTATTGAAATGTTTTCAGTTTATTTCCCCACCAAGCCCATTTCCGTCCATTTCAACTATTAAACGTATTGTCAGTAAGTTCGAGTCCAAAGGTACCGTAATAAATAATTGTAAATGTTTAACTCAGGATATCGAAAATAGAGCCGAAGAAAGAGAGAACAGAAATCTTAATATTCTACTGAGTGTGGAGGAAAACAAAATGGTTAGTACGAGGGTTCTTGGGCAAGAGGTTAATAAACATCATACAACGGTATTGCGCACTGTAAAAAAACACAAATATTATTCGTATAAATTAGAAAAACATCAAGAGCTGCAGAAAGGAGATGAAGAGCAAAGAATGGCATTTTGTTTCGAAATGATGGAAAAAGCAAATAACGATAGAATTTTTTTAAGAAATATTTGTTTTTCCAATGAATGTACATTCACTGTCAACAATGAACCAAATGTTCAGAATCGCCGGTATTGGAGCCAAGAAAATGAACATCACTTTGTTCATGCTCGGACACAATATCCCCAAAAAACAAATGTATTCGTGGAAATTATCGGACACCATAGCATTGGACCGTTTTTTATAGACTATAACCTAACAGCAGAAACCTATTGCTATAAAATATTAGAAATTGTTGTCTCTTTTTTGGATCTATTTTAATCCTGGAAACATTTACAAATTTATTGGATGGCTTGGACCTCGAATTTACCTGACAATCGTTTAATGGTTAAATGGACCAAAGGCTTGATGGAAAATAAATTAAAAATATTTTAGATATTCTATTGGTTTAAATAAAATTTTAGTATGAAAAAATTTTTTTTTTAATGATTGAAGTAATTATTAATTATTAGTAAACTTAATTGGTTACATTAAATAAGAAGTTTTATTTAAAAAATTTTAATTTTGTCTTTCTTTCTTTGAATGTAATGGTTTTTTGGAGATTGATGAAACGAAAAAAACATTCCTTGTATTTGGCTGTACTTCAGATTTGACAAAGCCTTATAACAAATTGTTTGCCGGTGGTTGGTGTCTGTTTGGTTTTACCTAAATCGAAAATTTGGTAATTTTGCAATTACATTTAATTGAATAATTGAAGATTCGCTTATTAAAATTTTTATAACTTGGCAGGAGGGTTTGTCAGATTGGTCTCTTGAAAAAGTTATTTTACATTTTTTTTGAAAAATGTACAGGGGAGCCAATAAAATTAACCCCCTTAAAATTTACATGGGATTTCCTATGTTTCGCTCGGCGACGCACCACCCGGTATGTGAAAAATCTTGTAATGAATGCAAAGATTTGTTTTTATTATTGTTTGTTTATTTCTAAACAATTTTTTTTGTATCGTGTTTCCTGTAAAAGTATTAATGTTCATTATGTCATGCAGCTTTTTTAAAAATACATATTTTTTAAAGTAAATATGAACAAATTTTCCATCATCTACATTTTTGGTTGGACAATATAAAATTACAATAAAATCATTTATGACACTAAAATGATTCCTTTTGCAATTAAAATAAGTTTATAAAGAAAGTTCTATAAAAAAGCTAACCTTTGCGCAATTAATAAGTAGTTTTTAACTCAGAAAATTAATTATAAAAAATAGTTTTTCTAAGCTTTATTTTAAAAACATACACAACCTTATTGTAAATTTTAATGCATATAGGTCTTATTCGTCTAAAAATTGTAACTGGGACTTTAAAATTGAATATTGGCTTTTAGAATAAAGATAGAACAAATAAAATAATTGAAATAACTGCACGAATATTTTAAAAAGATGTAAAATTAAATCCCTGTATTAGAAAATTCAATACCTCAGTTTCTATAAAAACGGCTAGTTCAACCTCTACCTCCACCTTAACAGGGCAGCATACCTTATTATTTTCAAATTCATAGACAAGTCAAGACATACTAAAACAGGCAATCTTCAAAAGTCCTTACAAAGGCTTCGATTTTATTGATTTTTTTAATTGTCTGTTTTTTTTTATCAGAAACCTTTTAAAGCGGGAACAGAATTATTTGACCAGGTGACAACCAAGTCTTTTATTTTCTTTAATAAAATATATCTAATTAAAATTTTGAAGTAATATATTGTGTGATAAAATGTCGATTTTGAATAGGACAACATCTCCCATCCCTTCTGGTTTAACAGAAAGTGGCGTGAACTTTAATATTTTAAAATCGATATTATCAATCGTCATTTTCTAGAAAACATATTTTATATCAAAAATGACTTATCTAAAAAAAATATATTTTTGACCCTCGCCTTTTTCACCGAGCGATATTGCTTAAAAACAGGTCGATTACTTTGCATAAGTATTACATCTATACCAAATTAAAAGTTAATGTCTTATTCCAATTAGGAGTTTTATCACCAACATGCAGGCAGACTAATAGATACACAGACCCACAGATGGAAATGGAAAACTTTAATATTTGTAATATTTAAAAATCCGCAATTTTTTCGATTAAAATACTCCCCTTTTAGCAGAGAAGTAAAAAATCCAATAACCATTAGTTTTATATTTGAGTAAACAAAAAGTGACCAACATTTTTTCATTTTCATATGATCAAAAAAAGCATCGCAATTAAGTCACAAAATGTCATTAAGTTCTGTTCACTTTAATTAATATCATCTCCATTGGCACAATAATTTATTTTTTTGTCCTCTTCTCCTATCAAATAACGTCATCGTCATCATTTAGCGAAGCGTAAAGTTTTGAATTAAACTCGATAGAAATATATCCAACATTTTTAAATTAAAACGTAGGCAAAACAATTATTTTTAAATTAAAAAAACACTTTTGCGTGATTTTATTTAAATGTACGTACTCCCAATTTAGTTTTGTCATTGTATTTACGGGGCCGCTTTTACCATTTTAAAGTGTAAATATATCTTTTTCAAACATATCTACGTCGCGTCGCTTACATCAATTTTTAATTGATGTTAGCAACATGCTTCTTGCATGTAAGTTGTTTAAAAAATTATTGTTGATTTTTATTATTAGATTGTTAGTTTTCCGACTAAACATTATATTCATACCCACAGACGTTTGCAAGAAAGCTAAGATTTTTCTTTCTAGCCAGAAAGAATTTTTTCCTTTATCTCCTGTATTCTCCATATTCTACAGACTGGCCGCAATTTTTGGCTTCCTCACGAACTGCCTTACAGTGTTTCAAAGTTCTAATCTAGCTGACCAAAAGTCAAAAAATGAAGTTCGAATATTGGAAATACCTGTAAACAAGATTAGAGCTACCCAGAACAGAGAAAGTAAGAGAGAGGCATCAAACTTGTATACGAAGAGAGCGATTTATCCAAACATGAGCTATGACTCTACCTTAGATATTGCAATTTCACATCATTCCTGAAAAGTAGTTTAACAAGTGTGTGCGAATTTTCTTCCTCAATCCATGAGTCATGGCTTCTACTGGTAGTAGTAAGAGAATGTTTTATTACCCTTAAAATCATAATTTGAAACAAATCCGTGAGACAGCTATGATTTATATCTAAATTTATTATAATTACGTAAATCATACTAGAAAACATTTTAGGACGACTAGGGCGCCATGACTCTGATTTCTATTCATTTATTATCAAATTAAGGCTTTGGCTGCCAATCTTTTTATTCCAGCCCGTAAGCCAGCACTCCCCTTCCAGTCATATGCTACGATGTCGCAACATAAGCCTTCCGGGCTTTGTCTATGGAAAATCTGGATAATCGGGCTATGTAGCCCCCAGAAATTCCGACTAATTCTTCAACGTATATGATGAAAGCACAATTAAGGGTGGTCTAACCAAAACTGCTACGTTATTGCGTACCAGCTTGCTGTCAGTCTGACGTCTCACACTGCGCGCCAACCTATCCCCGCATGAAAGATAACCTCGTGCATACTAAAATGTTACAACATCAGAACCAGGCTCAACCCTACAGCGCTTAGCCCCAGAAGAAAGACCCTATATTAATTGGCGGCGAGTTCCCTTGATTTTCACAAGCAAATCACTGTTTCCACTGCGTCGATTCCAACAGAAAAACTAAAGCTTCCAACGCGTGTTCACTTGATAAAGTCGAAACGGAAGTCAGCGATGACTTTAAAAACATTTTCAGACTGCCTTCCAAGAGTTAAATTGATTTCAGATCCCTATGTAGCCATATCTTGAAGTCTTTTCTCTTTAGTAACCTTGTATACCGTTCCATATATGGAATTGTTTAAAGGTATAAAAACAATGAGCTGTTAGGTTAACTGGAGAAAGCCTCGATTTGGAATAAGCGTGGTTAGTTGTGGTTAGGTAAAGGTACATTCTAAGGTTCTGCCGAGCGATGAATGAACCTCTGTATTCAAACAATACAATCCACTAAAACCCGAGAAAATGGTTACTACAGAAACTATTTTGTCGTAAAGCGTGGCTGCCAAGTATCTTTTTGTTTCATTTACTTGATAGTATATTATTATTAAATTTAACTCAATTTATTCTTAAAATTACTTCAAATTAAGCTCTACTATTGTATTTTAAAGTGTGAAAAATATTTGTTATATTTATTTCTATAAAGTATTACACAGAAAGAATGATGTCAAAATACTATTTTGTTTTTGGACAGCTACTAATAAAGGCGCTAAAAAACATGACAACAGTGCATTTTTCGTAGAAGCGTACTTCAGCCACCTTCGGCCTTCCGCCTTCGGTTCGCTCGACAGATGACACATTTAATATGGCGTTTTGGTGTGAATGTTTTTTGTCTTTTGGGTTGTATTCTATTACCAAATAAAAAATTACAAAGAATATAGGTTGACCCTATTACACCACAAAATATTATTTAAAATTCAGTACTTCCGATGACTTTACTAATAGCTCGAAACTCTAGACAGACAGTATGTAGTGTGTTACTTGTTATGGTATAATATTAAGCTACTAAAGTCCAAGGAACAGTAAAATTTTGCCAATAGTACCGGAAACTCACAAAAGGCTTATGTGTATTAGTTTTAGTATAAGCCGAAGAGACGTTGTTGATAAATATTACAAAAATTGCAAGATGTTAACTTTAGCAATAAAATTACAATTCATAATTAGGCTGGTGTACATTCAAATTTACCATCACTCTCCATTTTTACCCAGCACAAGATAATTTTTTATGACAATACTTTTGACAGGTTGAAATTAAAATAAGTGTAATCAGGCAACCGAAAATCACGACCTACTTGATTCAATTTTTTGTGACATTCGTGCTGTTTATCCATCATTTTGGCCAAACCAGACCCAATCTATGTGAAAAAATTTCACACAGTAGTATCATACATCATGTGAAATTAGTCATTTTCAGATCCTGTTTGACGTGCGTTTTTAGACACTTTTCATAGCAGTCGTAGAAAAACTTTATTTGAGCTGCTTAAACAACTTTTTACTTTACTCTTTCCACGACATCCTATAGCTTTTAATATGGTTCACCCGGTGGTGACCCTGTATTAAATTACTTGAGGCCAAAGCGTCCAAATTTGCTTTACAAAAAAAAAATTCAATTTTTAAAATAATATTTAAATAAATATTTTGGTATGAAATCTTGTCAAAGTTTAAAAGCAATAACTGAAAACTGCATTTTATAAAAACCTTTGAATATAAAACGTACAATATAGGCCATACACGTGCCAAAAATATCAGGCATGCACGGTTAAATATTTTAAAACTGAGTTTTCAGGACACATAAGACAGGACTAATTGATACATTTACAGAGATTTAAAATTATTTATACGTACTGTTAAGCTAAGCCTAAAATAGTAGTTTTTACATTTGCATATGTGAAATTCTTGCAGATATGTACTGTAGCTACGTGTCAATTGGAAAACTATCAAAAAAAGACCTCGGCGCATAAGGGGGGGAGGAGGGTAATCGGCCTTTTTACTTTTTAAAATCTCACCCAGCTGGGCTTGAGAATAAAGAGACGTGCTTTTTTCCGTTTTTTTTATTTACGTGGGTGCTTCATAAAGTGTTTTATTGAATCTTGAGAATTTTTGTTTCTTTGTTTTCTAATATCTCAGCCTCATTTTCTATGGAAAATGGGTTTCGGCCAATTGTTTATACACTTTACATAGTAATAGTTTTCAACACGCTGATCAAAAGTCTCCACGGGCACAAAACCCGAAAACCCCTTAACCCCTTCAAAATCACCCTCAAAAGTCACTGGGGATTTTGCATACTAATAGTTCTCAGCACGCTGATCAAAAGTCTCCACGAGCACCACACCCAAAAAACCCCTTACCCCCCAAAATCACCCTCAAAGTTTACTGGGGATTTTTCTTATGGAAAATGGGTTTGGGTCAATTGTTTTTAAACTTTGTGTAGTGATAGCCCTCAACACGCTGATCCAATGTTTCCACAAGCACGAAACTGGAAAACCACCCCAAAATTACCTTAAAAGTAACTGGGTTTTTTTCATACGAAAAATGGGTTTCGGCCAATTGTTTTTAAACCTGAAAACCCTCCCAATCCTCCCAAAATCACTTTTAAAAGTCACTGGGGATTTTTCTTATGGAAAATGAGTTTCGACCAATTGTTTTCAAACTTTGCATAGTAATAGTTCTGAACACGCTGAGCACAAAACCCGAAATTCCCCAAAATCACCCTCAGAAGTCACTGGGGATGACTTTGACTGATAATTTGGTCAATTGGTCTGCGGAATTTTTTGATTGTATTGTCGAATTGTAGCCACATAAATAGTTACAGTTCAAAATCCGTGAGCAAGAACTTCATATGGCAAGACCTTGGGGAAAGGGCTGTGAGTGGGTATCCAATTATTGGGGTAGGAGGCTAACATGTGGATATACAACTGGTCAAGGAATAGAATTTATGATAAAATGGCTTCGCCACTCATCAACAGGGAAGCAAACTTTGGTAGTTGGTGAGATTGGAGTTAAAGTCGGGGGAGGAGGTAGGTATTAGGAGGGGTCACATACCCCGTAGGAAATCCAGGTATAGGAGATGCCAGGCTGTAGCTCTGTATCTATTTAACTGGCTACAATTCGAAAAAACTTTCAAAAAATTCCGCAGAGCAATTGACCAAATTATCAGTCAAGAATTAGGACCTTTCCAAGTGATTTTGGGAAGTTGGGAGGGGTTTTCGGGTTTTGTGCTCGTAAAGACTTTTGATTAGCGTGTTAAAAACTATCTCTTGCAAAGTTTAAAAACAATTGGTGGAAACCCATTTTCCATAAGAAAAACCCCAAGGACCTTTGAGGGTGATTTTGGGGGCATTGGGGGAGTTTTCGGTTTTGTGACCAAAAAAACTTTTGATCAGCGTGTTAAAAACTATCACTATGCAAATCTTGAAAACAATTGGCCGTCACCCATTTTTCATAAGAAAACTGCGGGGTCCTTTGCCTCTACTTTTTAGTAATCTTCAAATATTCTTTAAATTAGTTTTCTTGTTTACTTTTAAATCCAAAAGTTAATTAAAACTTTTATTTTTAAAAAAAAATAGTATTTACAAAATTATAAGTTTTTCTAAAAAATATCAAAAAATAGCCAAAAAAAAATTTTAAATTTTTTGACCCCTATCACCCTTTCAAAAATTATGAAAAAATTCATGAGGCTAGATCTACTAAAGACATATCACATATATTTTTTTATCATAACGTGGTTTAATAGGCTTTGTTAACAAAAAATTATAAAAGTTTTTAAAGCCTAAAAAACATTGAATTTCCTGGAAGCTTTTCTGTGGGATCATTAATAAGACGAACAGCTCTTTTTTAAATGAAATCACGGATAATAAGAGTTGTAGGAAACGCCATTTCCCAGACATGAGAACAATATTCTAAAGGCGGTTTGATTTGGAATACATACAGAATATACAGATTAGACAGAGAAAAATACTTTCTGGCTTGAAAGAGGAATCCAAGCTTTTTTAAAGCAGCTGAAGCTATGGATGTAATGTGTTTGTGCCAGTTAAGATTATTCTGAAAAGTAACACCAAAATAATTAAATTACTTTTTTTCGCGACACCAAACATGACTGTGTCTTGGAGCATTAAACTAGACAAGACTTTTGAAGCCCAAATTCAGAGAATAGAGTTACCTACAAACCTTATAAAAAAGTATGGTTTGTAATCAAAAGTTGATATAAAGCTTGTGGTGGTGAAAGGAGTTAAATTTGTTTAGAGTGTATTAAACCTTTTAAAAATTTGGTTTGTAATCAAAAGTTGATATAAAGCATGTTTTAACAAATTACATTACTAAGTTCGCGAGTGTGGCAGATATTGATTTCATACTACACCATAATATCTGAAAGAATTCGTTGTTAAATTTAAAATAGATATGTATAATAAGTAAATATTTTTTTTCGAATGAAATTTTGAAAGTCTCATGAGTCTTTCAATAATAATCATATTCGCCTAAAAAATTTGTGACAAATCAAGTAATTTTTGTTTTTTGTTAATGTGCTCTTTTTTAAGACAGTTATTTATTAGCAATGCTATTTATTTTGATTTAAAATTTTTAAATTAAATCGTAGGGCATCTTTTTATATTTGTTTGAGTCTTTCAACAAATCTAACATTTTTATTGTATTCTTTATTTTTTATAATAACCTTTTTAATACTTTTTCTAGCTTTAAGAATATATAGTGATTTATGTTAAGTTAAAAAATTGTTTGGCGAGCTGGTGTAGTGGCATCGTACCCGCCTCTCAGCCGTGAAGACCCGGGTTCGATTCCCGCACGTTGGACTTTTTCATAGCTCGTCACCTCACAGAAGGCAATGGCAAACCAAGGGGTAGAATTTCTGCCTAGTAAACCCTCTTACATGTGCTTCAAAAGGCACGTTAAGCCGGTGGTCCCGCATATCTGTGTAAATTGGGACTTTTTCATAGCTCGTCACCTCACAGAAGGCAATGGCAAACCACTGTGTAGTATTTCTGCCTAGTAAACCCTCTCCCTAGTAAACAATTGCTTCGGAAGGCACGTTAAGCCGGTGGTCCCGCATATCTGTGTAAATTGGTACGCAACACAGATATGTGCGAGAGGGGCCTACGCTCTGCATAGAGTATGGCACATTAAGAAGAAGAAAGAAGATTTAGCTTTTTTTTAGAAAAACGTTAAGTTAAGATTTAATTTTTTAATGTAAAAACTATTTGCTTTTATGGTTTGTAAGAATATTTGTAATTTTATTTCGAATTAATTCTTTATCACTTGTGTTAAGTTCTTTAATGCCAGTGTATAAACAAATTTGTAAATTCACATAGAAAAATCAAATCTAAACAAAACTATTTTCTTAGTGAAGCTAAATCATTTTTAACTCAACATAATTAACTTTTTGTATAGAAAGTCGACAAAAGTAATTAAAAGGTTATTGTACAAAAAAAAATAAGATTTATTGAATGACTTAAACACATTTTAAAAGATACCCCACAATTCAACTAAAAAAATTAAAACAAATTAGATAGCATTGCCAATGACTGGGTTAAAAAAAAATTATTTGATTAGTCACAATGGGCAACCACCGTACATCTATGGTCTACCTTAATTTATAAAACTAACATTTTTCTAAGACCTATATACTAAAATTTTATAGCAATGTCAAAAAAAATCATCACTTTTCTTGTTACGCTCGACCGTCACGGCGGCCTTGGGCGAGTGAGGGTGAGCGCAATTGATGCCTCTGTGAATGTAATATGTTTTTTTTTATAACTTTTAAATGGTTCTACCAATCGAACCCAAATCTCTTAACCTAAAAAAACGCGTTTATCGCCCCTAAACATGTCAAAATTGGTTGATTCGATCGAGAGTTATCGTTGTCAAAAAATTTTTTTTTTATATTTGAACCACTTTACACCTTTCAAAAATTTAGGGCAAATTTAGGGGTCTTTCTTGTATATCCAGAGGATTTCTCGTGAAAATTAAAAGTATCGGACGCCCCCCCCCCAACACTTACCCCGGATCATTATATCGATATTTTTGTTTTTTTAATATATATTTGGACCATTTTACACCTTTAAAATACTGCGCAAAATCCAGAAGGCTATGTATCATCAGAAAAATGCCTGTGAAAATTAAAAGCATCAAACGCTCCCCAAGACTGACCAAAAATTTTTATATTGATATTTTTGGGTTTTCCTTATATTTGGACCACTTTTTTCAAAAATTCTGGGAAAAATTTAGGAGGAGGCCTATTTATATCACTAGAAAAATTCTGTATACTCTATTTGTAAATTTAAAATTATTGGAATGTGGGATGGCCTATTGGGTCAACCGTTTTACTTATTATTTTAAAAAGTTTTATAAGAGCGGAAAAATCTACTTATAACACCAAAAATTTCTTTACCTCATTAAAACCTGCTGATTGATTGCTTAAATTGTCTTAAATCTTACATTGGGCAAACAAAAGAATACCTAAAAAATAGAATAAACGAGCACAAAAATAATATTAGAAATACACACCAACAACATACTGCCTTCTCTTTCCATGCCCTGGAATATCCACACATTTTTAATTTTCATTCAAATTCAAAAAACGTAACATCAAAAAAAAAATTATATAAAAAACGCAAAAATATCTTAAATAACAGACTAACCACAACTAACCACAACCTCATAAAATAATAGAATAATTATACAACTGCCTCCAAATTGAAAGGAAAGTTCGTCCCAAACATTTGGATAGCTATAGTTATAACTTATAACTTCTTTACCTAAACATTTTTAGTTTGTATAAACTCCTAAGTAAAGAAACATGTTTAACAACTAAATGTTTAGTACGCTATAAATATGTTTAAATTATTAACAATAAACATGTTAAGTTATAATTAAAGTGTATCAGAAAAATATGAAAAATATGGTAATAGTATATTATACAACAAGATTTGAAAATGGCATTTTTTACACGATTGTGTTAGTTAAGCCGCCTGAGTGCAAAAAACTCATTTCTTTCTACACTATGCATTTTTTACGACTGCACTGTTTTAGTACTTTGGGGTACCATTATTAGTATATTTCATTACCAGTACGGAAATGACGATTTCTCCGTGCGCGCGTGACCAATTCTCATGGAAGTCATGCAAAAATCCATTTCTGGACGTGTAATGAACGATATTTTTTATTATACTTAGGTACCTGAAAACAACATAAACAAAAAACATCGCAAAAAATGATTTAAGAAAATTGCGATTATTTCTTTTTATTTTTAAAACAGTAAAACAAATTAACAAAGAAAATTACAAGCTAATTAAATCTAAGAAAATTAATTTTGGACGGAACCGTTATGATTAATGGTTATATTTATTGTACAATTCGTATTATTCTTGAAGCTCAATCCCCTTTGTATTTCTTTTTGTTGAACTAAAGATGTTGAAGCGAAGTGTTCGTGTATGTTTTGGTTCTCTTGATTGACTGTTACAGATTTTGTAGTTTCCAAGTTACAAGGCCTAAACAACTTTTGGGATACTTCAATTTTTTTGTATGGACTTCCCTATATATCCTGCTACATTGGAAGAAAGCCATCCTCCGTGTCTTTTCAAAGTGAGCAAATCACCGCCGCTTTCTACCAACATGGTAGCCGAAGAACGCCTTAGCCCATGTCCGGTATACTCTTCGTGATATTTTAGTTTCAAGTGTTTTGCAATACCACTGAAAGTATGGCAACCAATATGTTGAGCGTAACATCTTTGGTTTCGGTATGCAACAAATAATCTTCTACTCTCCATATTCTTAGGGCGGAGATCTGCGTATTTACGGTAAAGTGTACAGGGATTGAATTTGCAATTTTCATTGGTAATGGTAAAACTTCTTGACCTGTGAGTTTTTCCATCTCGTAAGAACACGACAAGGAAACGCCCATTATCTTCCACATCGCCTAAACAAACGTATTAAATCATCTCTGCGGCATGCGCCGAAGATGCCAAAAACTAAAATTACTTTTGCTAGTAGATATTGTCCATCTGAAGCTTCACATAAAAATTTGGTTACTTGTTCTGATGTAAGAACCTTGGATTTCTTTGGTACATATCCTACAGCTTGTCGTTTCAAAAAAGCGATAGTTTTTGGATATTGGTTGTGAGTATTTTCTTTTATTGCCAAACAACTCTTTAACATGGAGAATCGACTCCATAAGGTGGATGACTTCATAGATTTGGCTTTTTCAGAAAAATAAACTAAGAGAATATCGTCACTCACAATTTTGATTCTTTTCTGAGTCTGCCATTTGGTAAAAATGTGATATTCATGTTCATATCTTAACCTGGATTTCACTGGTAATAAATCTGCACTCACTTCTGCCGCTTGTTGTAATATAATATCGGGAATATCCGGATTTTCTTCCAAATCTGAATTCATTTTTTGAAAGTGGCATAAATTTCACTGACAGAAAATAAAATATGTCATTAATAAATAAATCGTTGTTATGAACAGTTTCCATGGATGGATTTTTGTATAAGCGCACGGAAAGAGGGATCGGAAAAAAATTCCGTGCGCTGTTCTGAAAATGTCATATTTACTGTATTTTATACACAGTTGAAAATGTAGTATTTTCAGGTAAGTATAATAAAAATTAAATTGTGTACACTATGTTAAATCAAAATTACTTATATGTTATTTAAAAAGAAAAATAAAAACCAGTGTAGGGTAACCCGAAACCGAAAACTCAAAAAAAAACCCACGGGGTTTATGAAATTAGTCACTTTCAGGCCTTTTCTCATGTCTGTTTATTGGTGATTTCATAGCAGTCGTAGAAAAAAAGTTTTTTAAAACTATTTCAAATTTATTACAAAAAAAAACTATTTGGTATTGTATTTCTGATCATTGTTTAAATGTATAAATTAACCGAAACGTTAACAAATTTTTAAATTTATATATACCGTAAAACCCAAGAAAGATTTACTGGCATTGTTATTAAATATGTAAGAAAATTAGTTACAGAATATAGAATACGCAACAATATTTAGGAAAATTATTGTTAATTATAGTTGTCCTTTGTTCTCCGATAACTTTAATTTAACAAGAAACTCTACAAACTCCGCAAGCGTGGCAGCTAGCACCGAGAAATCTAAAATATATGTCTGGACACGTGCATCGAGCGCCAAGCACGTGCCGGCAAAATACAAGGCCCTCTCGACTTTCGTTTAAAATAGATGCGGATCTATTATAAATTTTGTCCCTGTACTGTTGGTATTACTGAAAGAGATTACTTTAGACACGTAGATAAAAAACTAAGACATAGAGTTTATGCATGCCCTTGAAAAATGCCAATAATCTCAAGTGCTTTGCTGTTGCACAAATACAATTTGGGTAAAACCAGGATAGATGCCCCATTTTTTTAAAATTAACTATGTATCCTTCCCCCAAAACAAAATTTTTTTAAAACAAATCTTTGGTTTTTTTTAAAATTTTTAAAGGAATAAAAATTTTTTTTGGTTAAAAAATTGAATTTTGGGATTAAAATTTTTTAACCTTATAAATTTTAACCCAAAAATTTTTAAACAAAAAAATTTTTTCCCAAATTTGAGAAAAAAAAACAGAACTTTGTAAATTTTTTGTAATTTCTTAAAAAATTTAAAATAAAATAAATTATGTGACAGAATAAAAAGTAGGCCTCAGTAGAATTTCATTAACTTTTGTTTTAAAGAGAAAAATGCTTTTAATGGGCTTGAGAATTGGAGCAAAGGATTATACAATGATAGTCTACGACCCAAATTTATATATATATATATATATATATATATATATATATATATATATATATATATATATATATATATATATATATATATATATATATATATATATATAATATAATATATATATATATATATATATATATATATATATATATATATATATATATATATATATATATATATATATATATATATATATATATATATATATATATATATATATATATATATATATATATATATATATATATAAATTTATACTCAGTACCAAGTAAATACCTGGGATTCTCGGTATTGTGCTCGTGAATCACAATAAATCTGGTATGCGTTGACCAAAGAAAACGTGAAGTGCCTGCTTTGTCATTTTGACAACTACCAAAGAAAAAAAATGAAATAACTTACACTGAACGCCATCTAGTACCCCATAAAACTCCGGTTCCTATTTGAACTCCTTTTGTAAATGGTTGGTTTGCAGCGGATCAGCAAGCTCAAAGTTAGCCAAAATTAAGTATAGATTTTAATTTATTCCTCTTTGTTGATAAGCATCTTTTTGATTTCTTTAAAGTTTACGATACTAGGTGCCTTTTTTAGATTTCATTTTTTTTTTTTTAATAAGTATATTATTTTACATGAAAATTTTGTAAATAATAACGTGTTCTAAGCTTTTCCTGTGCAAAAACTACACCTAATCAGTCTTTAAATATTGCCCCAAATCCGTGAAATATCTCCCTGTCGTTTAAGGACAGTTTTATGCAAGCTACACGTGCGTACATTTGATGGGATTTTGACTGATAAATAGAAGGAAATTGGGGGCGGGCAGGGTTTAACACAAAAAATTGCAGTCACCCTTATTTGGGGTTGATAAATTTGCAGATTAGAGGAGGTTGGATCTTTTTTAAGATTGGGGTTTTTATCTTTAAGTAACCAGTGTTTTGGTGTAATGGGCTGTAATATTTAGGCGACGTTATGAGGATATTGTTTTGATGATTAGGCATACTGCAGCAGGCATGGAATCTGCTTGGCTATCTTATCGGTTGGAATAAAATCCCTAATGAATTATTTTTTAACCTAAAAGATTGGGAATAAGTAGACAAAAAAAAAAAGGGAAATTTTTTTTTACAGAACAGGTTTTTAAAAATGAATTTAAAAAGTTCTATTTGACTAAAAGCATGGTATTGTACAAATTGTGTTTATTCTCCTTAAACTGTGGAATTTTTAAATACAAAGTTGTAATACCATCTTTCCTAAGATAGTATTATTTGTTATCAACCTTTATGTTAAAGCAAGAAATATCGCCATTAGCAGTTTGTCAAAGAATGCCTATTTTATTATTTTTAAATCTAGGGTTTACTTTAACACGCAATTTTTCACATACCATTATTAAAAACTCAAAGCAGGCTGCCTTTAACTGTTTCAATTATCCAGGACACATATGATTCGGGGGGGGTCTGAAGGCAACGCAACGTAGTCAAATAAATAGTTCTAATGAATTGTGAGTAATTAACCTACCATACTGATTTTTTTTTTAGATGCTAAAAATTAAGAAAAAAGTTCAGGCTTGTTTTTATTGGCGTAAAAGATAACTTACATATTTTTTTTTTATAAATCCTCGTTAAGCGAATAACATTAATTCATATTTTGTATGAATATTGGTTGACTTGTTTCGGTCAAAGACCTTTTAGAATACAGATTCCAAGCAGCAGCAAAGTAGCAGAAACCGAAATCGAAACTTCGAATAAATGTTGTTACTAATTTTTTCAAAAAAACCATTTTTAATTTTTCCTACTTTTATTTAGACTTTTTGGTAACCCTGTAGTTTTTTGAACAATTTTTGGAATTTTAAGGGTTTTCAGTTTTCTAGGTACTTTTAAAGTTTCTGGTGGAATTTACTAAAATTTAATTTTTAAATTTTGAAAGACTTAAAGTAATTTCGATAGTCCCAGTAACTTTGTCTTGTTACGGTATATGATTCAAAGTTTTATAACTTTATGGTAATGTTAAACGTAACTTTGAGTCATTGTTATTTTTAAAAATCCCTTTTAAAGTTATGGAACTATAGTAATATTTAATAAAATTAACTCCCTCGCTACCACGAATATAACTTTAAGTAATTTTTACTTTCCACCTTCTTAAAATTACCAAAAGTTCCCAAATTTCTTAAAAAATACTTTTAAGTAAAGGGGCCTTTTTAGGGACGAAAATATCAAACCCTTGTCGGCATTATTGGTTAGTGCGAATCGTTTGTACTTCTTGGTGTTGAATGCCCCTTTTTCTGTAATGTCATATTTTTGGGGCCCAAAAAAAACTTTTTTTTTCCCCTTTATGTAAACAACCATAAAAAAATATCCACGCTTTTGTTGTGTGGCCACAATTTTAAAAACGACATTTTTTTTCAAACCAGGTTAAAATACGTGCAGCTGCACAAAAAGCACAATGCACCTATTAATTATAGGGTTTAAAATTCCAATTGGGAAAGTTATTGTGACAATGGGAACTTTATCGTAGCTTTGGCAACTTTGAGATGGTTTTGTATTATCCGACTATATGGTTTGAAATATCTACAAAAATATTCTACTTAATGGTAATAAGACTATAAAGTAAAAAAAATGTAGTGGCTGCTACTCGCAGTAAAGTGGCAAATCCTTCAAACAATTACGTAAATACCATTTTTAAGTAATTTTTTTAAAAATGGGCCCTATTTCTTACAAAAGTAGGACCCATTAATTTATTTAATTTCCTAATAATATTACAATAATGGAATCATTAAAAAATCACAAAAAAACAACAATTAAAGCAAAACTAAACTTAAATAATTAGTAGAAATGTTAAAAAAAACATTTTCCACCAAATCTATACATTTCTATCATAGCCTGCCCGAAAAAAAGTGTTGAAAAATATATTTTTTATGAATCTATCGACATCACATTTTACAGAATTTTTTTATCGTTTTGAATTTCTATGTACTCGGAGCTCGCGCAACCCCTACAAGCGATAATCTTTACTTAAACATAAAAATATCACTTCCATTATAGTTGAGGCTAAATAACGACGGAAGATAGTATTAAACCTTTCTAAATATGTAAGACAAAGAAAAAGCGCATACGTCAAGTGAAATAGGCGGTAACAAATCTTATAAAGTAGCGACTCGGTAGGGGACAATGCCGTCCCCCCACGTAGTTGGAACAAGTGTGACACCGGTATAAGTTCCGGGGGTAATTTTTACGAAATATCACCTTTTAAAATGTTCCCCCCTTTTTGGGGTAGGCACGTAATGGCACGTAGCTACGGGGGAAAATTGGTGTTAATTTTAATATCTTTTTTATTTATGATTTTTAGATTTTGTTCCTGTCACTAGTAACCACAACTTTAGAGTTCCCAACAATAGTCGCGCGTGGTAGCAACGACTAAAATTGCTGCTTGGGATATTCGGTGTTCAATTCATAGTTCATTCTACCTCCACCGACACCTCAGCTAGGCTGTTATGATATTAGGGCAGAAGAGATACATATGGATATAGGGTTAGCCCCAGGGTATACATGCTTCAACTAACGCCAAGCACTACCATTTGGAGGGGAGGTGGGAGGTTAGTATAAAATATAGAAAACAATTATTTTGGTGTCCTAACAACAGACCACATGTAATAGGTGCTATTATAGATAAATACCAACATATACATATGATCTTTTGTCATGCGAAATGGGTCTGTTGGTATTTAGAAGTTAAAATTCGTCTTTAAAAAGGGGCCAGTATTAAAAACCTAATTTTTAATAAAGGTTTAAAAAAATTAAAACTTGAATTTGCTGTGTCTTTTTTTGTGTGAAAGAGAGTAGTTTAAGTAATATAATCATTATTTTAGAAAACTAGGTACCTACTAGAACATTTCTTGCTGGTTATAAAAACATGAAACAATATCTTAAAAAACATATTAAAACAATACAATCCTTAAATTAATTATTTAGAATTATAATTTTATTTTTAGTTTGTTTTGTGAAAACCCTTTATTAGGTTTGTTTCTGACCACAGGCTAGCTATCGTAAAAAAAAACAAAAAATTTAGGGCATAATTTTTAAAAAGAGGTTTTTAATTCATAATTTCTTAAAAAATATATTTTTTATGACTTTTTATTTAAAATTAACAAACTACTACAAGAATTACTTTTTATAATGTTGTTAACGAGGCCTATATTGTTAATATGCTTTAAATTTTTAAAAGAAATTAGTTTAAAAAAGAATAAGATAAAATGCATTATATTTTAGGTATTTTTTAAATCTCAAAAGACATTTTAATTCCAACTCTTTGGTAATCATTACATTTGTTGGAATAGATGACATATTTAGAAAGGATTATATTTATTATGTCATATTGTCAAAATAAGTTACATTTTATAAAGTGTTACATTTTTGATGAGTTAATGTTACTAGTGACAGCATATTATTGATATGCACCAAATTTTTAACACATATCCTATGTTACATCTGTCACATTTTTGACAATATATGCCGGATATTTTTAATAGTTCTTATATGTTTGGTAAATTTAATTGTGTGTAGGATATTCCATTTTTCTTTTAAGGTGTTGCATTTTTGATGAGGTGATTTTTAAAACAATTTACAGTATTATTGATATGCACCAAATTTTTAACAGATATTCTATGTTACATCTGTCACATGTTTGACAATATATGCCGGATATTTTTGATAGTTCTTATATGTTTGGTAAATTTAATTGTGTGTAGGATATTCCATTTTCGTCACTTTTGCGAGGTATCTCGCATATTTTTAAAGATAGAGAGTGACGGTTTTAAACCAATTTATTATGGTTATTTTAGTTTCTGAGCTTAAGGTTGATTTTAAAAAATGACTCTTATAGAACTTTTTACATAGAATTTAGTAGCGTGTATCAAATTTCTTACGAAAGAACTGTCTTTAAGATATAAACCAAACATATTATTTTTAAATTTTTTATTTAGGTATTTTTTGGGCTTTTTAAAAATATAACTTGTATACCATCATAAAAAATAAGCCTTAAATTAAAAATATGTGAAATACCTCGCAAATGTGTTAAAAATGGGATACCCTGTACAGCTTCTAGAGAGAAAGTGTGTTTTAAATATTTGATCTGTTTTAATCTTTAACAAAAATCATATTCTTAAGATGACTTTACCACTTTTAAAAATTCAAAAAATAAAATAAATGTTCATAGTCTCAAGAAATGAAGAGCGCCATATTTGTGGCTTTTCCTAATTTTACACAAATAAATGTTAAATAGTATTCTTGTGTTTTTTTTTTCGGTAAATCTAAAAGAGTACTTAAAAAATAAATTAAATTAAAATATAAAATAAACATTTTCCTAAAAGGACACCTTATTTATTGGTTTATTTTTTTAAAAGCTTTACAACAAAAGGAATTTTCTACTTAATTTTTGTAACTACAGAAATAATATACCAATATGTAAAACGGTAAATATATTTAATAGTTTTGTGCGGATTCATGTTTTAATATGTTTTCTTTGGCATACTCGCCTAACTACTTTTTGAAAAATTGGGATCACTTCGGTCCAGGTCCCGGGATATAACGAAGTGAGCCTGCTCAGTCCTATTGACCTCTAGGAACTTGCAGATCGCCTGCAACAAAAAAGAAGAAAATCTCCCTAAAAAACCCAAAAAATGTATAACAAAACGTCATAAAAAGTATAAAAGCTTTTAGAATTTTCTAACTTTTAATTTCAAAATTTGTTAAAATTAAGTTTAAATTATTTTTTTGATTTTTCATCTTGAAAACGGTGGCCGACTCAAGGAAGTTTAAAGATGTATGGAAGCACAATACTGTAGAATAAAATTGTCCAGGCGTGCAGGGCAGCGGGAATCGGGGGTTTGGCCCCGCGGAGTTTGCGCAATGAATAGTAGGTCAGAGCCAGACTCCCATAATTCTTTGTTACTATCTATAAAGTTGACATCATCAAATGTCAAATTCAAGCATCCACTGTTTTTTTTTATTTTTTGCACAAAATTGTTGTTTATTAAACGATACTACCATAGAATATTTAAAATTATTGTGTATTGGATTTTATATCATCTGATATAATATGGAAAGAATAGATGGCGCCACTTTACAGCCTTCTTTTTAAATGGTCGATATTTTTGGGAGTTTTGTATTTTTACTAAACATCTTTGTAAATAAATAAAAACACGATTTTTTAAAAATAAATTTCAAACATTGTATGATAGTTTCATGTACTTATCACCAATTTTGTGATAAAAGAAGGGCAAGATAGTGTAAATGAGTTTAATCTAATCCTAAGATTGTGGTTGTATATTAAAAAGTGAAAATTTTTATAACTGCTTTTTAGGCATATACTTTTCACTAATAACAAACATTCATGAGACAGAATAACAGTGGTTAATGTTTAGTAACCTTTGGTACCTAGGTATCCATTGTAACAGTAACCGTTAAATATTATTGTCTACAGTATGTCGAACTTAAAAAGTTGATAATGTAAGTTAAAGAAAACAAAAATCTAATTTTTTTTTAAAGAAATACAGAAAAAGCAAAAAGAAACTTTAACATAAAATTGTACTTTATTTTATTTAATTAGAGGGACCTGTATAAATTAAAATTTGCCTGATCTGCCCAGTAATTAATAATTTTGATCCTTTAAAAGAATGTACTAAATTATTAAATAAAATAAAAGTACCTAAATGTAAATCTTATTTCTTTTTAATAATCCACAGAAATACACAAACATTGTGGAAATCATATAAAAGATATTTAAGATTGCCTTACTTTTCTTACTGCTATTTCTTATGAAATTTTCATTCTCTATTATTCAAAATTGATATATTTTTATTTTTTCGGTTACCTAACGTTACGTCTCATAAAAAGCACCTAATTTAAATAAAAGACATAATAACCTAAAGTAAGAATGCCGGGTATGTTACCCTTAGATTTGCAAGACAAAACCATACAACCTCTAGTCAATTTGTTACGGTATTATAAGTAACAAACAATAAACACAAAATTATAGTCATAATTTAATAAACACTAATCACTAAAATAAGAAGGTTTTTATCAATCCAAAAAACTCAAACCACAAAATATAATCACACAAAGCAAAACAATCGAAACTAATACGCCTTCCATAAAAGTATAATGTGTTGCCTAACTACACACTGATTTATCAGTGTGTAAGTAGGCAACACATTAAATTATTTCGTAAAATTTCGTTATTGCTCAAAATCGGCGGGGCCAACTCTGACAGTTATTTTCATACTGGGCTGGACATTTTTTCATCGAATGGGCCATAGCATTGGGCTTCCATACACCTTTAAACTTCCTTGGGCCGACTCGCCACCAAAACGTAGATTACTGTTTTTAATTTTTTGAGTTTTTGGAGGATTATTCTTCTTTTTTGTTGCAGGCGATCTGCAAGTTCATAGAGGTCAATTCGTTATACCCCGGGACCTGGACCGAAGTGGTCCCATTTTCCAAAAAGTAGTAAGGCGAGTATCCCAAAGAAAACATACTGATGTATAAGAGTGTAATATTTGTTAATGCCTTTTTCTATTTTCTTATTTTAATTACAAATTTTCATATAAATAAGATTAATCCTGATGTTACTTAAAATGAGTACAAAATCGTTTTTATTTTAACGTATCGAAAAATAAAACACTCTCAAAAACGACTCACTCTTTACTGTTGTTAGGATTTTAAAAGAAAATACACAACATGGCTATTTAACATTTTTTTCCTAATTTGAGGAAAGCAACAAATATGGTCTGTTTAGTTCTTGTTGGATAGGTTAGGTTAGGGTTTACGTGTAAAGTGAGTGGACCTTTTACGCCCCTCACCGCGACCGCTCGGTCTATTGTGGCTCATATATTTTTATATTGCTCCCAATAGGATCAGACTTCTAATGATTCCGATATCAAACTGGGAAATAGCACTTTCATCTCCCTTTACTCGTACCGCTACAGGACACGAGCACAATATGTGTTCTGGTTTCCCTGTCTCCTGGAAAGTATGACGAGCAGACGATTAGATACGTCATGCTCTCCTCTCCCGGTATAGTGACGTGGGTAGCTACCAGGTCGTTGTTACAGGAACCAGATGTACCTTCTGAGGCCGTATCTCCGGCCTTTCCTCATGAAAACGGTTCTATCCGCTTTCCGTTTAAAGCCAGGGAACCCATTTCCCTATAAAAGCGGTTCTGTCTGCCTTTTGTTTGAATTTAGGGATCCCTTCCAAAGCACCTGCTTGTTCGAGATAAATTAGCCCCTACCCGTGAAACAGGCGCCTGTGACTTCAGGGGCACCTTTCGAAACGTTTTCACCCGTTTCGTTTGGCGCACCCTTGTCTGCTTGTGACCTTTGTAACTTTTTTCTATGAAAGTGGTTCTGTTTGAAGCTAGGGAAGTAATAGTCCACCACGGCAGAGCCCCGCATTACCGCAGTAAGGCTAGATACTCTAAGAGGTCGCCCTGTATCTCAGAGGCACCGTTGAAAACACCTGTTTAAGGCACAGGATGTCATTCACTCATCAACTTGGTATGCTAACACCTTGAGTTAAGCCTTGTGTTCGTCTTAGCTTCGGATCCCGTCCCATACGCTAGCGGCTGGAGTTGCCGATAACCGACAACCTCAGCGGGTTGGAGTTGCCGATAATCGGCAGCTCCAGCGCATGTTACAAAAGATCTTACTGGGCCCAAACACGACATCGACATGCGAACACAGCGGTGGGTCTTGTTGGATAACTCTGTTCATTACGGTTCGAATAAATAATGAAAGCGCTGTTACCCGATTACCCCTTTTAAGTATGCAAAGATTTTCAATATCCCCTTAATATTTAATTAAGCGCAAATTTATTGCAAACCTAAATAAAGTTTTCTTAATTTAATTGTCACCCTTAACCCTTTTCCTCCACTTGCATCGGAGCACAAGTGTTGCGCTAAAAATGAAGCTAATAAAACTCGCGGCTGCGATCGTCCACCCTTCGTGTCCTGAGGGTGCGACCCTTCGATAATTCGATACATGTTTCGAATATGCAGCACTGCTGTCATTAATTGCAAAGAAATTAACCCTTTCTGTTCGTTAACACTGTCAAATTTGTAACAGCCGTCCTGGATGGACGCGGATAACGAGTTAAATAACGATTTTCCATAAATTATTTTAGGTGGTTTCTTGCCTGAGCTTTGTTATTTTTATAAATAGGATTTTAATTAAAGCTGTTTACCTAATTGTTTTTTTTTTGAGTGAAAAGAAAAATATGGGTGAATATTTGATTATGGCACAAAATGGCCAGAAAAGGAAAGCTTATTTATTTATAATTATTTGTTTTGAAAGGTTATATAAGAATTTTTGGTGTTTTGGTTATGGGTAGGATAAAAAAAAGACATTTTAAAATAATTTACTTTATATTAAAAAAATATATATTTTTTACACAGGTCATTGTACTGTTCTTTTAATATAGTCCATTCAAAACGCGGGTCCTGGGTGCCCTATTTCGCTGCAAGTGGAGACTATCTTCAGGGTACGTTTTTTGCACTAGGAATGCAAAAAACACCCTTTTTATTGGTTTTTTAACGATTATTTCCTTCCTATTAATTTTGACCAATTGCTATCAAGAATTGGTATATCAAATATAAATTTTAAGTGGAAAAATTACTTAACAACTGTCAACTTAGAAGTTTTTCCGGAAAAAAAAATCAAAAAATTTCATGCAAGTTTGACAAGTTGCCTTGTAAAAACAAACTTGATGGTCTCTATGCTGTGTTGCCGTGTACCGTTACCAACAACAAAGATCACAAACGACGCTTACGAATTTATTAATTTTTCAACTGAAACTCAAAATGAATCGGTTTGGAAATGTTTTCGAAAGTCAAATTAATGCGGCTGTTGAAAATAGTGTTATAAATACTCAAAAAACTCACACATCGATCTGGAAGCAATTTATGGAATTTTGCCAAGCAAAAAATTTCCAATTACTCCAGACAACAACTACAGGCCAGCTAAATTTAATCCTCAAGGACTGGGCATGGCACATGCGTAAAGCTAATGGGGAAGACTAGAAAGAACTGTGTGTAAAAGTAATGTGGAATATCGTTGCCAAAAAACTGCAGAAAAATTTTTTTCAAGAATTTAATATCGTGTTCGACCCATTCCACGACATTACCTTTAAGCCAGCTAGAGACGCTCCAGAAACATGAAGAAAAAAGGAAAACAAGTTCAGCTTCTTTAAATATGGACGACTACTACAAGATGGTGTCCTTATGGGATGAGACAACCCCAACCTGGTTGCAGCGTAAATTTTACTTTATTTCAGCAGTTGAGCTTGCTTGGAGGAGCGGCTCGTTGCTTAACAGAACATTTTAAAGAAGAAATTGATAATTATGGAATCAAAACAGGTGAAATATTGCTTTTTAATTTTGCAACAAAATCTGTAAATGTTTATCGTAACTTGGCAGAAAAAACGCTTATATCAAAACAAAATATGTGCGCATCTTGGCGTAAAATGTGTTTTCGCAATGTTCAAATGTTTTTTTAATACCTTGTATAAATCACGTTTAGCCATTTTTTTGCATCCAAAATTTGCTAGCTGTAGTGTTTTTGTAAAAAAAAATCAAAAAGTCAAAAACGATATTTAACCAGTAAAATTCCTTTTGCTTTTCCAAAAAAATTAAAAGTTACATACATCTACTTTAAAATCCACTACAAAATATATTTTGACATTTAAGTCAAATTATGTATTCCTTGTTTCAGGAAGGATCGAGTAAAACACAGTCTTCAGCAAAACTGCAAAGGTGGTGCAAAAAATCTGTGCGATAGCAAGTGCCTTGCTTCTAATTCAAAAAACCCTGACTATTGTCCGGTACGTTTTGTACAAATCCCTGTTAAACAAACGAACCTCTAAAATAACAACAAATAGATTGTTTTTGACACCAAATTCAGCATGGCAATCCAATCGTAGCACTGGATGGTTTAAAAACATTTCTGTTGGAAGAAATGAACTGTCAAAATGGACAAAAGACGCAGAACACGACAGAAGTTAAAATATCTAACCATTCTATGCGATCAACTGCTGTTACTAATTTGGGAAAAGCCGGTGTAGGCGAGCATCAACTCATCAAAATCACAGGGCATTCTAAAGCTGCGTCTATCCAACCTTATCTACAAATGGACAGTCAACATCATTCAAATATCATCACTGCCTTAAGAACCGTCCAAAATAATGTACCATCTACAAGCTTTGAAGCTCTTTTGAAAAGACAGAAAATGGACACTTCTGAGAGCCAACACCATCAATCGTTTGACACTCCTCAGAGCAACATAGAGAATAGTGCTACTACAAACATTATTAAAAACAATTTAACCGATATGGCTAACAATACTCCTGTAACCTACAATAATTGTAATTTTTATATTAATTGTAATTTAAAATGAGTTTGAAGTAATTACCTTTCCTAGCTTGAAAGTTATATTGTTCTTATTAATTATTGTTCTTATTGTTTTAATTTAAAAAAAATGTTGTATTAAATAAAATGTTTATTTAACTCAGGAAATAATCTTACCAAATATCCCTCGTCCATCTAATTTTTCCTGTGGAAAAATTGGAACACTCGTTTCTAAGTAATCTGTTTTAACAAATAGCATGAGCGAGAGTGGTTTTAAAAATCCGAGTCGAAGACGAGGATTTTTCCACTTTCGCGAAAAAAACAAATTACTTAGAAACTCGTTTTTCCGAATTTTTCCGGAAAAATTAAATGCACTAGGGATATTATCCCCGAAAATCTTAAAAAATACTCATGAAAATGGTATTTAACTACCTAAAAAATACTCCCAAAATACGTTTTTTGTGAGTCACTGATTCCGAATTTGGGGTTCCCGAAACCCCTGAACCCCGAGAACACCTCTTAAACGGCAAAAAACACCCTTTTTAGATTTTTTTTTAAAAATTATTTTATGGAAAATTTATAAAAATTAGTTTTTATTATTAATACAAATTTGTATTTTTTCTAACAATATATTATTTTGAGTCTAAATTAAATTTAAGGTTAATTTATTGGGGATAACACAACAGCTAATTATCCCCAAAATATCGTATAATTAAAAAAAAACAAACAAAAAAATTTTCTGCTTTTTGCCTAAAATTTTGGATAATGGATGCGAGGGTTACTTTTAATTCCTTAGGGGCTAATTTTTTTTTTTTTTTTTTTTTGTAGTAAAATGGCTATTTGGGCTTAAATTATTATAATGTCATAAAAATTACAAATTTTATCAATATTAAATATATATTTTTTAAGATTATTCTTCAAAATCCTAGAAAGAGTGTATTTTACCCTTTTAGAGGTGACGCTGGGAGTTAAAGGTTTTGGGACCTTTAAATTCGGAATCAGTTATCCAAAAAAGTACCCTGGGGGTATTTACTATGTGCCTAAAAAGCATTTTCATAAGTTTTTTATAAGATTAAAAAAAAATCCCTAAAAAGGGTGTTTTTTGCATTTTTAAAGGTGATGCCAGAATTTCCGAGCTGCGGGACCCCAAATTCGGAATCAGCGATCCAAACGACGTACCCTAAAGGTACTCTCCACTTGCAGCGATATTGGGCACCCAGAACCGGCGTTTTAAATGGACTATATTATTTTATAAAGAGACAGAAGCAAAAGTGTTCTTAGAAAAGTTAGGCTAAAAGTTAAAATTATTTTTAAAAAAAGTTGGGCACGTTGATCACCTTCCACTGCAACCCTGATAAATTTATTTAAGTCCCTCTCTCTAGCCAAACTTTTAAAGCAGATTTCATAAACATGACACGGGTTTCTTCATGTTGCTTGTCCACTTTGGATTTTCGTTGTCGAGTCTCACAAACCTGCGCCTGCACAGAGACTTATAGTTGGATCATTTTTAAAATAAAAATTCGGTGCCCCTTGAAAAGAAAAAAAACATAAAAAGTAGCAAAAAGGTTTAATTTTCATTGTCGGTCGCCTTTGCTTTTATATGGTCTATTATTACCAACTAGATGAAAAGCCTGTCTCCGCCAGGCGAGAACAATATTAAGTAGCCTCTGTCTCCGTAAGACGCCTTCCGTACGGCTAACGGTGAAAAACACTTTTTGCTCCTATTTTTGTCCCGGGGGCGAAATTCAAAAAACGGACTTCGTTAGGTTCTAGCCACTGCTAAAGACTACATCCAATTTTATGATTTACTCACCATAACTTCAGAATCGTGGAAGACAAATAAATATATATACTACCTAATATAAATATATAATATAATAATTATATATATACCAATATATATAATACTAAAATAATATATATATATATATATATATATATATATATATATATATATATATAGCAAATTATATATTACCAATGAGCTGACAGCATAGATAGAGAAAGCGTTTTATTCATAAACGCAATCGAAAGCTGCGGCCAACATGGTTCTGTTTATTATTGGCGATAGAATGGTACAAGCATGGTTTGTACTTACTGTGAAATGATAATCCAGGAATCATATCCGTCACTTTACACACTTGGCACTGCCTTACCATTTTAATTTATTAAAAGATATTACACAAAACTGAAATTTATACAATTGTCACAAAAATAACCCGAGAAACATTCAAACTAAAACGCCATATTAATGTCGGTCGGTCGAGCAAAGCCGAAGGCCGAAGGTGCCTCTACGGAAAAATGCACTGTTGTCACATTGTTTAGCGCCTTTATTCGTAGCTGTCCAAAAACAAAATAGTATTTTGACATCATTTTCTGTGTAATACTTTATAGTAATAAATATAACAAATATTATTCACAGTTTAAAATGCAATAGAAGAGCTTAGTTTGATGTAATTTTAAGAATAAATTAAGTAAAATTTAATCATAATATACTGTCAAGTAAATTAAATAGAAAGATACTTGGCAGCCACGCTTTACGACAAAATAGTATCTGTAGTAACCATTTTCCCGGGTTTTGGTGGATTTTATTGTTTCGAGTACAGAGGTTCATTCATCGCTAAGCAAATCGATGCTTTCTCCAGTTAACCTAACAGCTCATTGATTATTACACACACGTGCTGGAAGCGGCACATTATAAAAAGCAAAGGCAGCCGCAGTTCAAACCAAATCTTTTTTGCTATTTTTTATGTTTTTTTTTCTTTTTAAAGGGCGCCGAATTTTTATTTTAAAAATGATCCAACTATATGTGGGAACCCCACAAGCTAAGGTGTTTCTTTCTTCTTTTGACTCAACCTGCAAATGTTACCTTTAATTAGACCTATTCTTTTTAACTGCTGCTTATTTAGCTTACAATATCCTGTAACTTAACTTACCAATATCCTGCTATGCGCCAGTAGTTTAGCAGGTCTGCGTTGAGCTTATACTTTAATATATTGACACGGAACACATAATTAAGCGATCAGATTAAAGAATTACCATTGGATAATAATTTATAACCTGCATACGGATGCAATCTATCACGAGGACCTAATGGAGACAGAGGAAATTGCAAAAAATGCCTTTTTGCTTTCCATAAAAAATAGCTTTTAATTAGGTAGGTAACATTTTAATAAATTAATACTGTTGTACAAAAATAGGCGTTATGGCTCGGCTTACAAAACAAAGTAGAAGCAAGCCACCAGTACCATCTTTTAATAAGTAGTGCATTGAACATAAAAAAATCATAATCCTATACGAAAGTTGGCTTCTTTCTTTCTTTTTGGGAAAACCTATATAAAAATTAGCCATTGTTCCTTTAAGAGTGAAACATTTTGATTTAATTATAATTTATCTTAAGACTGTCTATATCACTTTTGCAAATAATCGAAAGAAAAACAAAAACCTTTATTTAATAAAACCCTATCGGTATATTTTTCGCAAACAACTGTCGGAATAACCGCCAAAATTGATTATTTTCATAACATGGTAAACAAATCTTATTACCAAATTAAAGGCGACTTTCAGTTATCCACCAATCGGGTGAAAATTGCTTTTTATCAAATACTCGTATAATGTATAAATAAAAGTATCACCAATTGATTGCCTAAAAAAAATATGCTAACGGCTTTGATTAATTAAAATTTAAATTAAAAATTTTGATGCTCCCTGATTAAAGTTAATTCTTATTTTTTTATGCTACATAACAGTGCTAATATTAAACTATTTTTTTTTCTTTAATTTCATAAATAAACTTTTTATTAATTTTTTAAATTTCAAAT
>JAHBCN010008414.1:0-38836 GCA_019359885.1 Listronotus oregonensis | reverse complement strand
TTTTTTTTATTTCGTGGTATGAAGCAAACATTTTTCACAAAAAATTTCCACGGGATGGGAAAAAATTGAAAAAAAGGGCCCAATAATTAAAAAAAAGCCAAAGTTTTTAAAAAAGTCTAGTATTGACATCCCGAATATCTGACAGCCGTTGGAAACCCGTGAACAATCGGGAAAACCAGGAAAACAACGAATTGTTTAAAATAAAGTTTGGTTTTTAAGAGTACTTCTTAGTTATTACCCCAAAACCGTTTTAATAATCAAAAAAGACCAGGGTCGATATTTTTTAAAACAAAAAAAATTGATAGGATGAAACCCATTGAAAAAGGAAAAGAATATAACAAAAATAAGGGGGGGGAAGGGGAAGGGGGGATTTTTTAAGGGAAAAAAACTGTTTATTTTGGGTTTTTGGCAAAACTAGAAGTCGAAGGGAAAAAGTTGAGGGGGAAAAAAGTTGTAGGTAATAAAAAGATCCACAACTTTTGTTTTTTACATTTTTTTTCCAAAATTTTTCAAAATTTTGTAAAAAAATAAAAAACCAAGTTTTTGGTGTCTTTTTAAAAAAAAAATCCAGGAAATTTATTTTCTGTATATCTGTTAAGCAGTACACACAAAGGGAAGCCTAATTTTCTTTACAACTGATTAAGTGTGCCGTGTAGAGATCTAATTTTTAATTAGGTTCATTAAGAAAACTTTTTATAATTTTTTCCTTATTATTTTAGTTATCAACAAAATTTTTTTTTTTTTTAGGATGCCAAATAATAAAAAATTTAAAAAAAGAAAAAAAAATTTAAAGAAAACATGAGAAAATATCGTAAAAATTTACTTTAAATCAGTTAAAAGAAATTTTATAAAAAAAAAAACTAAAAAAAAATAAAAAAAATTAGGGGGTCAATATTAAAAAAAATTTTCTGACTCAAAGGCCTTTTTTGGAAATAAATAGAAGAAATGAAAGGGAAAGAAAACGTAGATACAGAAAAAAAATTATTAAAAAAAAAAATTTTGGGGAGTTCGAAAATGAAAATTTTTCCCCTTTACAAAACGGCCAAAATACTTGGAAAAGATGAAAAAAAGGGGAGGGTTTTCCCCAAAAGAAAAAAAAAATTGAAGCCTTGTCAAAGTTGGGGAAAATTTTGGGGCCCCCTAATATAAATATCATTTTTTGGGGGTTTTAAAAGTACTTTTTTCCCCTTTTTGTTTTGAACAATACATGGAATCAGTAATTTCAAATTACTTAACCCATGACAAATATTCAGTCTACGCTTTTTTGAGACAAATAATTTGGTTTCTTCGAGAGCGATTTTCCTGGCATAAAAAAGTTATCCTTTTTTTACCGATGAATGTGCGGCGCAGTTTAAAAATCTTTTTTCCCTTTTTCCTACAATATGTTTTTTACCAGAAGATTTTACAGCTTATTAGTTTGGGGGTTTTTTGCTACGTCGCATGGTGAGGGAGCTGTTGATGGATTGGGGCTAAAAAAAAAAGGAAATTAAAAAGAAAAGGTAATTTGGGGTAAAATTTTTGTTTCATTTAAAAAAGAAAATTTTGAAGTAAGTTTAAAAAAACAAAAGTTTTAATTTTTTGGAAAAGGAAAAACAGAAAACAAAAATAAGGAAAACCCTGATTTTTCAAATTTCAAAAATTGGAAATTGCAACATTTTTAAAAAAACAACACCGGTTTTAACCTTTTTTTGTAAGGATTTTTTTATTGTTATAAAGTTCATTAAAAAAAAAAGGTTTTTTAAAATTTTTTTGCCGATATGTCCCATGAGTTATGTCCCGTCAGTTTTACCATAAATAGATTTTCAAAAACTAAATACTTTTGTGAGTCTGTTTAAAAGCTATTTATTTTTGAATACACGCTAGGTACAACTTAAGGTATAAATGCTTTTAAAAATTTTATTGTCATTCAGAGAAAAGAGGTTTGCATTTCTTATTACTTTTAAAGCACTTTTTAATGTCCCGTCAGTTATCATAATTTTTTGTTCCATTTTGCCTATACAGCAACCCTTTGATAATTTTACATATTAAAATGAAAATTAAAACTAACCCATCACATAGTAGATCAGTACAATTTTTTATAGGAAGCATTTTAATAAGCAGGGTAGTCGTTATAAAATAATTTGTTCGTACGATTGTCCCGTCAATCATGGAATTGCCCTTCTGCTTTCAAACGACTTTTTATTTATTTATTTATTTATTTACAGTAAAGTACACTACAGGGATAAATCCCTAAATGGTACAAAAAAAATTTAAAAAAAAAAAAATAAAACAAAAACAAAAAACTTAAAAATACATACAAAATAAAAAAGTTTTCAATACTAGAACATACAATAGTTCCATTAAGTAAATATCAATAAGGGTTTAAAAATTTAACCCCTTTAAAACGCGTCGCCAAACCTTAGCCATCTCTTAAGAGAATACAGACCAATGTTAAAAATGTCAAATTGTGATAAAATAAGTTATAATTTTAAACATGCGGTCAATAAACGTGTTTTTAAACCCTAATTGGTCCAAGCCTTTCACGAAGAAAAAAGGGGGGGTGGGAGTTCAAGCCTGGGAACCAAGAAATCCACCATACTTTAAAAGATCACACAGGAATTAACCCATTAACCAGTTTATAAAGAAACAAGAGGAGGTTTGTCACGTCTATTCCAGCGTCTGCATACCACACAGAAGCAATCTAGTTTCATAGCAGACGTCTTTTGAAAAAACGGGAAAACGGGGGGGTGCCAGATAACTGAGCAATATTCGAGTACACTTCTTACCGCAGTTATACCACATAATGGCCTTCGGGCAGGTGAAGTGTCGGGAATTTCTTCGATGAAGCCCAACATTCTGAATGCTCTAACGATTGTGTCGATATGAAGGTTAAACGATGCCTTCGTCAAAACACCCAAGTCATTCACTGTAAAAGAAGTTTTCAGGTTGAGTCACCAATTTTATAGACATTATGGGTGGGGGGAAGAGATTTTGTGAAATGGATAGTAGTACATTTCGCAAATATTAAGGGGAAAGAGAATTCGCTTCACACCATTTTATAAATCGATTTAAATCGGTTTTTGTAAAGCGTAACTATCGGCAGTGTCGGAGGTGAAGAATTTCAAATCATCTGCAAAAAAAAGCAGTTACTATTTGTAAAGCAAGACGTGACTCATTAATGAACAACAAAAACAGTAAAAGGATGACCGATGTGGGAGCCCTGTGGCACCCCCGACGTCACTGTTTGTCTCAAATATCAGTTTTAGCACAACAACACGCTGAAAAAGGGTTTGATCTAATAGGGAACCGAGCCAACTTTTTTTAATGAAATTTAGGAAATCAGAAAGTTTCTCGAAGCAAATTCATACCCATTTGTCGGGCCTGCAAACTTTATAGAAAAGGTTAAATACAGCCACCTCAACTTTTTGTTTATTATTTGTCATTAGGAAAGTCCGCCTTTTAAATGTGTTCCGACCCTTTTAAATTCACTATCGCACTTGAACTTGGTTCTTACGTGGATCTTTATGGAATGATCATATTTTGGTTAAATTTTTTAATCACGCACATCCATTTAAAAATCACTTTTCGTCTATTATGGAACCGAATGTGGTTTATTAAATTTGTTTTGTATTGTTTAAATCACACTGATCGCACTTGAATTGGTAACTGTCATGGATCTTTATGAATGATCATATGTTAAATTTAAGAACTGTTCTGTAATCACACACATCGCATTTAAACATATACCTCTGGGTCTATTAGGGCGATTCCGTAGTGGTTTATTAAATTTGCTTTTTGTATTGCTTCAAAATCACACTGATCGCACTTGAACTTGGTTACTGTACATGGATCTTTATGAATGATCATATGTCTGGTTAAATAACCCCTTAAGAACTGCTCTGTAATCACATATATCGCATTTAAACATATCACTTGGTCGGTCTATTATGGCGATTCCGTATGTGGTTTATTAAATTTTTTTTTTGTATTTTTAAAATCAAAACGATCGCACTTGTTTTGTTATTTATGGATCTTTATGAATGATCATATGTCTGGTTAAATTTACCCTTAAGAACTGTTCTGTAATCACATAATCGCATTTAAAAATATTATCTTGTTCGCGTTTATTATGGATCCTTTATGTCTTTTTAAATTTGTTTTGTATTGTTTAAAATCACAGGATCGATTAAAATCTTAATTTCACTGAGATCTTGATGTGTAAGAGGCATTGTTAAATTTAAATTTATCTATAGTCTGATAATCACAATGATTACATTTTTTGATCTTGTACTGTGACATATCAACTTCCTCCGATTCACCATGGAGACCATTATATATTAAAAGTTTTATTTACTTTTTTATACTTATTTTTTAAATATTAAAGGTACCTACACTTGTACCTTTACCAGTAACTATTTTTTTTTTTAAAAAGTCATGTCAGAAGTCAATGTCAGTTAATAAAAACACAATGTTTTAGTTTTTATCTGTTTTAAAATAATATAATCAAATAATTTATGTGCTACACCCGTCCGTCGATAACCAATAAGTTTGAAATAACATATATATCTTATAACGCGTTGCCAATGTTTTCAAGAATATAGTCTGGACAATCTAAAGTTTTAGTCATGGCCGACAAGACATGTCATTTTCTAGTTACTTTTATTATAGCCAAATTAAATTAGGGACGTACTTTATGAATTTTTTTCATAAAATGATTTTAAAAATTTAAGAACAAAATTGTAAAACATATTTATTGTTAACATTATAAATAAAAAAAAGGGTTTTTTTTATTAAAATTTTAAAACTAAAAGAGTTTTAAACTCCAAATTTCCAACACATGATAACCTGACAACATATTATTGGTATTGTATTTAGTAAAAAAATATAATATACCTAAACGTTTTTTGAAAAGGATATATAAAATCATTTTTTTTTTATGATTCAACTATTTATTATGAAGCGCTATAAACTATATAAATATATAACAGGTAAATACATACTTAGCCTTTAGATCCTAGCATGTTCTTGTAAAAATGTTTAATTAATTAAGATTTGTTTAATTTTTAGGCGTTATTATATTTTTAAAGTTACCAGTACTCATTATTAATTTACTTAAGATAGCACGAATTGGTTTTAGCCTTTTATTTGGATGGAAATCCTTTTAAGCATATAAACTTTTAAGAAGTTACCTAATGTAAAATTTATATATTTTAGAAACTAAAGGTTATCTTTTAGTACTTTTTGCGTTTTGTAATTAAACATAAATAAGGAGAAATTAGTAGTTATTTTTTATTAATAAAATATATTGTTACTGTTTTAAAAAAATACTACTTACAAAATTTTATGATACCTTCTCCATATTGGCAAGAATGTCTACTAGTTTAAAAAATATACCCCCCTTTTAAATAATAATTAGTACTTTAAATTTTAAACAAATTCGGGGTCGTGACAAGATGTAAATACCTGTTTTTTTTATTTAAAAAGTAGTGTAGTGAGTGAAATACATCTATTTTTGTAGTTACTTTTTTTAAGTGCATGCATTTTTTCTGCAAATGAATAAGTGAATAAACACCTATCGCTGTAGTCACTTTTTTTAGTATGCATTTTCCTGCAAGCGTATGAGTAAAGAACGCTTTATAGCATGGTTAATTTTATAAATTATCTTCGTCAGATGACATGCTGTGATCGCTGTCAGAAACATGAATGATGATGGGTTCTTGAACTGACATTATATATTTTTCTTTTTCCCACGCCTCTTTTATAATTTTATCTGTATTTTCAACATAGTTGGACCAGTGCTCTGAGGAAACATGCTCCAAAGATATTTTCCAACACTCCAAAACATCATTAATACGAGAATCATAAACGCGTTTAGCCTCGCTCCATACCATTTTAATAGCATTGAACTGATAATGGTATGGAGGTAGACGAATAACTTCATGTCCAGCTTCTCTTATTAAATTATCAACCACATACGATTTACTAGGTTTTGGATTGGCTTATTATCTTCCACAGTCTATCCAAAGTATCCAAGGGAGAAAAAGGAATGTTCTTTGCTTCCAGCCAATTCTGAATTTCTCCTTTTCTCCAACTTTTGGTGGGCCATTTCTCACTTTGACGACTATGGTAACTAGCGTTATCAAGGAGAATAATTGACGGTTCATCCAAGCTGGGAAGAAGAGCATTTTTCAACCATTTTTCAAAGTTTTCCGCATTCATATCTCCATGGTAATCTCCCGTGTTTTGCTTCGACACTGATAAAGAATTTTCGGTGGGGCCATTCCTATATTTCCTTACTGAAGGAACTGAAACTCCCAAAGCTTTAGCTGTTTCCTAAAAACAATGTTGATAAAGATCAGAGTTTTTTTTAATCAATATTTCTTTATTTCTAATTCAAAGCTTAAACCAATTAAATTGTTCTAAATTTTGAAGTAACCAATTACGGCCTTAAAATTATGAATAGGAATAAATAATTAAGAATAAACAATAAATTGGATAAACCCGACCTAAACATCCTAATATTTTAGTTTTTCCAAAGTAATTTTTTGTATTTTTTGAGCACCCTGTAGGCGAGACTAAAACCTAATTAACATTATACCCGGTTTTGCTTTATGCTGAAACTTTTATCAAGTATAAAATTTTCTGAGAAATGAGAAATAAGAAAGTTTTGTGGTAAACTCTGTTGACCACCCTGTATATAAAGGATCAACTAATAAATTATTATAAACATAATTGAAGAGGGCTCAATACGCGATGTTCTTCTACAAAGTATTTGTAAACATTTCTCACCATCTCTTGAGCTACTTTATTCCCATGTATTTGAGAAGAGAGACAGTTCTGCAAAAAATTATGGCTACATTGTACGTGTCTTAAAAAAAAGTTGTTACGGTCAAAAATAAGGAGTTTTTAAAATACCTATATTGGCCAAAGTGGTTAATTTTGTTTTAATATCAACCAATCAACCAAAAACCTTGGTCGACCTTGGTTTTTAACCCTGCTAAAGTAGTTTGGTTAAATATTTAAAATACATATATAATTTATTTATGTTACCAAATCTTTTTCCCCTGCTTCTTTTGGATGTACTGGGAATACAGTAATCGTGATCCATAATCATTAATTAATCTAAAAACTTGAAAATAAAAGCAAATAAAATTATAGTTATTTATACCTACACTATTACTTACTTTTTAATAAATAAACACTTTACAAAACTAGAAAGTCCAAAAATAATATAAAACAAAGTCCAATACACACACTACTTTTACAATACCTCAAAAAACTATCCCTAAAAGCATTAAAAATAATATATTTTAGAATTCAATGTCGACACGTGCGAACGACACGAACACTTAAAAATAATGTATTATAAAAATAAAAATACGGGCCTGTTTGCCACAACAGCTAAGCTAATCTACGTAACTATTCACCCAGTAAAGGAACGATATATGAAACGGTCAAAGGATTAGAGGAAGATGCGAGTATTTGAGGTTAAATAATGTGAATATCAGATGAGTGCTCGTTTTGTTTTACGAGGTTGAGTATTTAGGAGTTGGCTAACTCGGGTTGTCATAAGACACGTCAAAACAACAAAACTTTACAGTGAACCAAGTATATTTTTTTCTATTTTTATATAATTTTATAAAAATTATTATTTTATTATAGTACTTTAAAACAATTCAATTTTATAAAAAATTAAACCTTTTTATGTCTTTTCATATTTTTTGTTACTATTATAGCGGAGCAGACTAGCTCTCCATAATAATCTCTAAAAAAGTATAATTTTTAAAAATAATATATAAATATCTTTATTCTGGAGAAAAGCCAAATAATTTTTCTTTTAATTTGATACTCCCAGAAATCAAAGTAAACTATAATATTTTATTGTTTACAAAAAAAAATTACGTTCGCCGGAATCAAAGCCAACTGAGAAAATATTTGTTTTTTGAAATAAATGAGATTATAAACTCTTAAATTATAACATGTTATACATGGTTGAAATCAGAATAAAAAGCACTATTTGGCTGCGTAAAAATCCAATATGGCGTCCATATGAAAAAATAAAGTTGATGATGATTCTAAAAACCCGAAACGTAGAAAATAAAAAGTGACTACTCGGTCATATTCTACGAAAAAAGTTGCTTTGAAGGAGTTTTTACAGATTTGAAAAATTTTCACTTATAAAAAAAATATGGCCGATTTTCAAAAATGCATGTTTCAGGTTTTTTCAAAATTTATCAAATACCTGAATAGATAAAACCATGTAGTAAACGGGATTAGCTTACTAACATAATTGTCCAAAACTTTACCCATTTAACCGATTTTCTATCTATCGTGGTTTCCAAGATCCCCATACATTCCCCACCAATTTGGGACACACTGTATACAGGATTGGCAAGGCAAGGGCTGGGGAGCCAATTTTAATGTAATAGAGTTGGATACATATGGTATGACCCCAGATTAAAAAGAGAACGACAATAATTTCCCCCATCCCACTTTCAATACAACGACGGTCGACGGTGCCTACGATTTGTTAGGATATTGTCGACAGTGTTGTCGTTTCGTAAAATATTTCTTAGTTATTTTAGAAATGTTTTAAAAAGCATACATTTTATAAAACTTTTCATTTAAAAAAGTTATGTGCTTAGCAAAAAAAAAGAAATTTGTAAAATATATTAGTATTTTAGAATGGTTAAAGATAAGTTATTATTTTAATAATAGGTATATGTTTGTTATTTTATCGAGCAAGACGACATAAATAATTTTATTTTTACTAGTTGGCATCATTGCCCGTCGCGTTCACTTGCATTGCCGACCGAGGACCGGTTGATAATGAGTGGTGTGTGCAGTGTTGCCAGATGAGATAAAGCAGAAATCGTGAAATAAAATGACGAAAAATCGTAAGAAATCGTGAGAAGAGTGGAAGATTACAAATTACTTATTAATACTGTTAAAAAGGAAAACACAATGACAATGTTTAATACATTTATTAAACTTAATGTATCTTTACATTACACCAATTCAAATATTAAAACTCTAAATAAACGAGTAGGTAACATAAATTTTAAAGAGTTGTAATCTAGGCAATATAGTCCAGGGAAATTAGGAAATCAATCGGAAATTTTTAAGGCCAGCCGATATCGAGATGCGGTTTTCTGTAGTAGTATTGTAATTCATGAGTTTGCATGTTAATAAACCTACACGTGTAACATCTCACTTCGCAACCTTAATAGATTATGTAATTTCAAATTTTAATCAGAAACAAGTTGAATGCGATGTTATTAATAGTGCACTTTCAGTCCATGAAGCAGTTTGGTGTAGTTTTAAGACAGAAGAGGAGCGGAGATCTAGAAGATGGGGTAGACTGTTTACAGCGGGAAATTATGATAGGTTCTCGCAACTTGCTGCATCGGAGAATTGGAATGCCATGTTAAATTCTGGGGATCCATTGACGGAGTTTCACGCTCGTCTAGTAAACGTTTTTAATACATTTTTTCCCTTTGTTAAACCCTTGAAACAAAGGGTAAAAAAGCCGTGGATAAACAATGGAATAAGAATATCAGCAAAAAAAAAAAAAAACATATATATATATATATATATATATATATATATATATATATATATATATATATATATATATATATATATATATATATATATATATATATATATATATATATATATATATATATATATATATATATATATATATATATATATATATATATATATATATATATATATATATATATATATATATATATATATATATATAAAGATTCTAAATTTTTTGGGGTTTCCCGGGTCTAGGGCTGAAGTAAAACTTTTTTACTAAAACGCCGAGCTTTGGGAAATTTTTTTTTTCCCTTTTTCAAGGGTGCGGAGTTTTTTAAGGCTAGAGTCTTTATAAGAAACATAATCAATTTATTGTTTTACATCTTAGTGCTCATAATTTTTGAATTTAAATTTTTTTTAAAATTTATACATCCTGGTGTTTTCTAGAACATCTTGAAACATGACAATTTTTTAATATAAACTTTAACATTGAGTTTTATTGAAAATACAGCAGATTTCCCAAAAATATAAAATGTGTTGTGTTTGTTAGGTACCAAAGAAAAATTTAAAACGATTTTTCCAAATCAGTCAAATGGTTTAAATGGTTTAAATTCGAGTTGCCAACTTTAATACCCACGTGTTTACACCTAGAAGTTACCCTGTGTAAATATGGCTCATAGAAATAATAATTTTTGATTGATCGCATTTTTCATTATACCCATGGTGCTAAAAGTAAAGTACCTGTTGTCATTTGTCCCTGCTTCTCCAGGTTCTTCTTTAAGAATCACTTCTTCATTTTTGATGGCGTAGTCGATGAATTCGTTCACATCTAGGTTCATATCCCGGTCCACTGTTTCGGTTTTCACTTGTGTATTGTTCTGATCCACAAAGGTAGCGGGTTCAAGCCTGTGGAAAATAAAAATTATGCTAATACAAACCGGCGATTTTAACGCAACAGAACCATTTTTTTTTGCAAACTTTAATAAAATTTTAATTATTCTATCACATCTGGTGAGATATGTTACCAATTATAATTATACTATGCTTTTTACCAACAGTTTATTATTTGAAAAATGTGGTCACACAATTGTTGATGAATGGTAAATCCATCCCAGTAGTCAACAACATTAAATTTCTAGGAGTTATAATTGATTCAAACTTAAGTTGGAAAGACCATATTCACTCCTGCAATCTCCAATTGAACAGTAGTAGTGTGCATTGATACGAAGATTGAGAGATTCACTTTTTGTAGACAGTACTCGTAGTTTCTATTTTGCTTGTGTTCAGTCCCTTATAAGTTATGGGATTCTGTTTTGGGGATCTTCCACACATGCGATCAATATCTTTAAAACTCAAAAGCATATTATCAGATGCATACTTAAAATTCATCCTCGATCCTCTTGTAAACGCATTAATAGTCTAGGTTTTTTAACTGTTCCTAGTCTTTATTTCTTAGCCTTAGTAATGTTTGTTAAAAAAAATCCGCATTTATTTAGTGTAAACTCTGATTTTTACGCCAACTCCATGACAATTGTTACTAGAGGCAGGGGTGGTCTTAGTATTCCTTCTCACAACTCAACATTTTTTGAGAGGGGGCCTTATTATCGTGCAGTGAAGGCTTATAAATCTTTGCCATCTAACTTGAGTGAAATAGAGAACAAGGATAAATTTCAAAAGGCTGTGATGCAGTTTTTGCAGAGTAAATGTTTCTACTCTTTCAACTTTGATTATTAATTAAATTGTTTTTTATGTACATGTAAGAGTGTTTCATCTTGATTGTTATTGTGCACACAGATTTAATGGGTTTTAATTAATTGTATTTATACTTTTTATTATTTTAATATGTTAGGTAATTGTATATATATTTAATATTGTTTGACGTTTCTTTGTCATTGTAAATGATTTTGTTGGAAATAAAGGATATTATTATTATTATTATTATTATTATTATTTTTAATGTAAATAAAAACATCGGTATCCTTACACACACAATATTTTGTCTTTTAGCAGTAAAATTAGTGACTCACCTGTTGTCCTGAATCCTCTTGATGTATTCTATTTCCCCAATTACCTCCTCTTCTTTCATTTCACTGTTTACAGTAACATACTCCTCGAAATCTTGAGCATGTTGAGTATCTGACACTGTTTCCGTAACTTCAGATTTCGCCTGGGGCTCATGAAGTTCAGTTTGCAAACTAAGGAATTTTAATTTTAATATTTAGCAAAATAATAATATTATAAAATAACTCAAAATATTCAGAAATATTGTTTTTAAACTAATTCTTTTGGTGTTTTCTGATGGCCTACAATAAAAATAATGAGGTGTTTATTTTAAAACTTAAATAAAGAAAAATGATACCTATTGGTTAATAAATGTATGTTAATAGATTTTAGAACAAATAAATTATAACTTAAAAAAGCTAAAAAAACACACTTTTACAGCAAACCAAACTGAAAAGTAGAAAATAATAAATTATAGTAAAAAACGTGGGGTGCTTGGTATTAAAAGTTACAATTATTTTATGGGTAGCTATTTACAACATTAGAGTTATAAAAATAAAGTAAATTGCACCCCAATAAGCCTAATCAGTGTATGTTCCCATCTCATAGTAATAAGTGTCTTCATGAAGGAATTTTAGTAAGTATTGTCGACTTGGAAGCCTTATAACTCAAAAACCAGAGGTTGCTGGAAAAATTTTTTAAATTCTTTATCAGCTCCCCAAAAAACCCCTGTATAATTTTACCTTTAAATGTTTTACCTGTTGTCTTCAATACAAGGATCCTTGATAACTTCCTCTTTGGGTAATGCATCACTTTTAAGGGAGCGTTTTCCCCGTATATTATAGGTGAAATCCTTTTCCTCAAAGTGTTCTGAACATACATCAGACAGCTTTGGGATGGACTGGTTGATTCCCAAAATATTAAGCCACGCTTCTCTTTTTTCCATTTTTTTTGGCAGCCTATTAAGAAAAGATTAAGCTGGGTTAAATGGCATGTAAAATGTTTTTTCAGAATACTTACTTATGAAAAGACACTTTTGGATTCAAAAAGTCCAATTTTTTGCACTTGCAGCATTGTCTGACCATTTTTTCTGTATATATTATTAATGGATATGGTTATTACTTTGCTTGCAAAGATTTAACTCAAAGAAATTTGGATAAAAACCAAGTATAAGTTTGTAAACACACCACTGACCATTTTTCTAAACCTATTACACTTAAAATTGTATGTAGCTTTTACTTTTGCTGTTCCTTGTTTTATTTAGTAATGTTTAACACACTAATTCAATAAAAAAGTAAATAAACAAAATTTAAATAAACTTTATAACGGCAACCTCCATTTTTATCTTTTTGACAGACCACAATTCTTCTTCTTTTTAGTAAGGCCAGAGACAACAACGAGACGAGTAAAGCCATGAGTAAGCCGGAGTCTCATGCATCCGATTTCCGACGATCTGATCATCCGAAAGTAATTTGATTGGTCAGAACATGTGGCGCCACAATGTTCTGACCAATCAAAATACTTTCGGATGATCGGATCGTCGGAAATCGGACGCATGAGACTGCGGCTTAACTGGTCCTTAAAATTTGTCCATTGCTTTTTATCTCTTTTTGATTACATAACTTCCTATATGCATGTCTTTGTCACTCATCAGGGAAAGCGATCGTAGATGGAGCAGTCATCGCTTTTTTCCTGGCTGCCAAGTTGATAACAGATTCTCTATTTAAGCTTTGCGCAGATTTTTGGTCTTTTTTTGACACACGCGAGATTAAGAGACAGAAGATACACCTGAATAAAAAAATGTTAACCTGACAACGCTGCTTCAGGAAAGTGACGACGGTCGATCGATTTTAGAGATGAGCAAAGCTGCGATTTTTCAATCGCAATCGAAACTGTGATTGCGAGTCTAAAATCGCTGCGACTGTAACCTGCGATTGCGATTTTGATTATTAAAATTGGTAAACGACGACGATGGCGATAAATTGCATTAGTTGTTAGTTTTTTAACACCGAACTTGCAGATTATTTACATTTTCCTTATCGCGAACTGCGCGAGTTGCGACCAAATCGCAATCGCAGCATGTTATAGGATCCGGCGTCTAGCGCCGAGAAGAACTCTCGGCCTCGGGCCCAGCATTTGTAAAACACAGTGACTTCCTTGTATCTTTAAAGCGGCGATGTTGGTTGTCTAAAAAGTTAAACTCGCCATCGCTAATGATTCAATCGCAGTTTGCTAAGAAGAGTGATCGCAGGTTGCGATTGCGAGTATAAAATCGCTGCGATTAAATCGCAGTTCGCGATTTTTTGCTCATATCTAATCGATTTTGTGTTTGACATTTTTGTAAATAATGGCCGTTTTGTTTGAGTAATCTGTTTACGGTTTTTGTGATTTATTGTGCGATTTTAATAATTTTCCAGCCAAATTTTTTTTACTTTAATTTTGATTATTGACTTCGGTAATTGTTTACAAAACGGTTTTCTGCTATTTTTGGATTAAATGGCAAAATTTTTATATAGTCGTATTCTAGTGTCCTCAGGGATTTCAAATATACTTGCGCAGAAGAGAAATTATGTGTTTTAATATTTTTTATTTCGATTTTAAAATTTAAAATTACCATTGATTTCTTCATATAATGCGAAAACTCCCCTTTATGACAAGAAACAGCAAGAAATTATTTTTAAGGTTAACCGTGCAGTGTTGCCAAATCGGGGTCTTTTCCAATACGTCTCCGCATTTTCACGTCTGAAAAATAATTGGGTAAAATAAAAAGCCGCTTTGCTTACCAGAACTAACCATGACCGACCTTTTAGACAAATTCAAAAGCTTTTAGTTCTAGTCGGTCATGGTTAGTTCTGGTAAGCAAAGCAGCTTTTTATTTATCCCAATTATATTTCAGACAGACAGAATTTCAAAAAAATTTATGGCTTGAATTGGGTCCGGTGTCGTTTAGCTCCATTCGATTTGAACAAAATAAATATCACAGATAAAAAGAACACATTTTGTTTAGTAGATTTCAAAAGAAAAAAATCCGAAAAAATGCATTTTTGCAGAGAAAAATGAAATTAAAAGTCGAAAAAACGCTATGTTTTTAGGTTAAGTAAAACGCCAGAATTTGCGACGTTGTCGGATGAAAGAAAAAATTGTTTGACGGCGCATTTATGATAAAAAAAATTACAATTTAATGAGGAAAACCTAACGACAACTAACCAAAAACTAACCAGAACTAGGTAATAGTTTGGAAGTTGTTGTTTGTTAGTTCTGGTTAGTTTTTTCTATAAAAAAAACTTTATTTTTGGTAAATGGACAAAACAACCTTCAATAATAACAAATTATTAGAAAACATCTGACAACATTTCTTTTTTAAGGAGAAATTCCTAAACAAAATGACATCGTATCATCTCTTTTTGTAGTTATTCTTTCTCACTTTTTTCATGTTATTCGGCCATATTACCTTAGTGTATTTTATATGGGAAATAAAGAAATTATTTTATTTTGTGTTAATGTGAGTGAAAAATTAAATTTTTCAGACCCTATGTGTTTTATTATGGTGTAACAAATAAATGAAAAAAAAATTATATCAAAATATTGCCGTTTATAAATGGAGCTAAAGTTCACCGAAGCCGCTTGAATTTATTAAATCTGGCAACACTGAGAACCCCCAAGTTTGTTTTTTCCTAAAATTTAAAAAAATACACAATTTTTTGTTTGTGCGCACGTAAATTCGTATTCCTAATGAATAACAGAAGGTGTGTATACCAAATATTAACCATATAATAGTAAAATAGCAGAAAACCGTTTTGTAAACAATGACCTTGACTTCTATTAGTGATTAGTGTATATATTTGATTTGTGCTTTTTAACAGACAATTTAAGTCAACAGTAAAGGAGTTCTGTGAGAAGTGTGAATCTGCAAGAATAATTCCTCAATTATGTTCTAGACTACTGATAGCTCTTGCTATTCACCCTATTTTTAACAGCCAATATGGGAGCTATAACGTGCCTTGTTTGTGGTGCTAAAGAGTATGAGGTCTCAAAGATGCACTCATTTTCTGGAAATCTAGATAGGTATGATAAATAAAAACTTTCTTACATATCTACATGAAAGGGCTTTTCGAAAACGGTGATCAGTTGAACCCGATTGATAAGATTACTAATCTTAACTTTTGGAAAGTAAACCAAGATTGGTTTACTACTGTTCGGAAAGTCTAAGATCAATCGGATTATTAACAGCTAATATAATCTTTTTTAACCTGCGGTCTTGGTGGGTAAAGGCAATTATTTTGATCAGCTGTTTTGTATCAATTTAAACTAACCTTTTAAATGTTGAATTAAGAACGTTTTTATTGTTTATATTAAAACATAAAAAAAATTGAAATTGAAGATGCTTATACATATATTACACTTGAAAACGCAAAATTCATTTACAGTTATAATATCTCTCTTCTCTTGATGCAGGAGGTTAATATTTATTCACAATGTTACCGTTATCAGCCAATAATAAAAGAGATTATTAAGATTCTTGTTTCCAAAAAGCCCTAAGAAAACTAGGTACATTTATTTTAGAATATTATTTTTTTTTTAATTCTTATTTATTTTACTGGATACACAATTATCTAGGAAGGTAATTAATTATCCGTTTTGAGAAATATTATAAATTTTATTAATAGTATTGGTAATCATTACATATGCATTTGCATTTCTTCAAAGTTTTTTAATTATTAATAAACATTTCTTGGTACTCATTAAATTTTCTTTTTTTTCTAGATCTAGAATTTGGCAAGAAAAATTGGGATTGAAGTGTACCGGCGAATCTCTGAAAAACAGAAGAATATGTAGTAGGCATTTTGCCAGAGAGGCATATTTGGATTTAATATGCTATAAGCTCCGAAGAGATGCTGTTCCCATGTCCATTGAAGACACTCCATCTACATCGCAAACACATTTAAAATAAATTATTATACAGCAATTAGTTGGATTCATGAGCAGTATCCTTATGCTTTATCATAATATATGTGTGTTGGCCTAATTGTAAATATATACATTTTTATTGTTGTTTTTTCTAATGTTTAGGTAATGTTAATTTGTAAATTAATTTAACTGTTAATAAAGAATACTATTATTTGTCATAATTTGAATTTATTTTTTTTAGGTAGTAGTTATTTAAAAATAACGTCCGTGGTGGCACTACCGCGTTGTCTAAAAGGTGCTGTGAAATGCAATATTTGCTGTTTCAGTGCTTGGACAACGTTGACGGAACAACTGGAAGAAATGGGTTAAATACCGGAAAACCCGGCACTCACGGTACTTTTATATTAGGTCTATATATGTATATATAATCCGTCAGGATATAATATACATATATAATAATCCTTCGTGAGCTGTCATAAAGAAATTTAAAAAATAGCACTTTTTTTGTTTCATTTATGAAAAACTGGCTGTCTCAGAAATAATAATCGAAAGCAGCATTGGTCCACTCAAATAAATTATTTGTTGGTTTCAGTTAATCAGTTACAACATATAATGATTATCTTTATGTGTAAATTTGATGAATTATGACTACCTGTATTTTTTTTCCTTATATTTAATTTCATTGTCTGTAAAAAATGTATTAAAAACCAAATAAATGTAGTAGTAGTTTTTTCATTGAACCTCTGAGGATGTGGGTAAAGATCGACCATTTTTTTCCATCAAAATCGTGAAAATTGAAAGTCGCGGTTTAGGTATTATTATTATAATTATTTATATTAAGTTTAAGTATCTGTATTTACATTTACAATAAGTAGATAAAAAAATAAAATAGCAAGTATCAAGAAAAACTTTCAAATGACATGTTTATTGAATTCATCATTTTAAGTGTTTTTTAAATCTTATTTTGCAAAATTTGCTTAGGCAATTTTTACGTCACAATAATAAATATTAATTAAGTATTTTTAATACTTGAACAAGTAAACTTAAAAATACTTATTATCGGTAATTTATTTTGGCTCATCGCTCATCAAGTGTCTAAATAAATTTTTCGAATTAAAAAGAGGGCACTTAAAATGAATAAAAAATAAATGTGCTAAGTTTGAAGGATTTTTTCTCAATACTATATATTTTGTTATCAATTTATTATAGAAATATACTTCAACTTAATATAAATGTAAAAAAATGGCCTAAATCGAAACTTAAAATTTTCCCGATTTGGAAGGGTAAAAAATGGTTGATCTTTACCCACCTCCTTTTAATAAAACAAGGAAAAGAATAGAATTAGTAATTTGAATTTCGCGGGCAATGCCGAGGATCCGCCTCGGGCGCCCTCTGCGTTCGCTTTCCTTGAAGACAGACAAAGAAAGCATAACAGCTGTCTCTCTCGGATAATTTATTTACATTTAGTTGCTCGTCTCGTTGTTTGTCTCTGCTGTAACATAATTACAGTGGAAGCATTTAAGCGTCTCCACTTCGTCAAAATCCGTATGACGACGAAGAATATGTCGTCTCAAATCCCCCTTCCACCTCGTCTGATAATCGCAACTCTTGCACTTGTACGAATCGACTTTTCCATGTTTCGTATGTCTGTGAAGAATATGCTGTTTTATATTATATACTCTCTTTGTTTGATAGAGACAATCGTCGCACTTGTATATAACGGTTTCTTCGAAAGGTTGATGACGACGAAGGTGAAGTGCCAAATTTTTCTCGTGCATGGTTAAGTACCCGCATTCCGTACAATTATAAATTTTAACTCCCCGAAGTCGATGACACTGAAGATGCTTCTCCAGGTATTTACTGTTGACCGCTTGATAGTAACATGTAGTGCATATGTATTTGGACAGCAAGACATGTTTGTTGAGACGATGCCTGTTTAAATCTAGTTGGGATTGTTCTGTGTGGTTGCAATTATTGTATTTGCATATGTAACGTTTGTCGGAATCACTACTTAACATTCTTGTTAACGTCTGATACGTATATTTATTGCGTACGAGTTTAGGAGTATAACGATGAGTGTTGAGGTGTCTGTTCAGATGAGATTTCAACAACGTTTCATAGTTACAATCTGAACACTTATAAACTTCACCTTTATACTGGCTTATTAATTGTGATATCGAAGATGATTGGTACTGGTTGGGTCTTTGGTCGGTGTTTGCTCTGTTCTCAAGGAGATTTGACAAATTGCTGAAAACAAAAAAAATGGATATATTATATTGAAAACATACTGTTAACATAGTTTAAAGAATATACAATATACAGGGTGTCCCAGAATATGTGGGCAATCTCTTGGAATTTTATAGAAAACCCAAAAATATTATGACAAGTTCCCATAAACTTTTTTCCTACGAGCCTTCCCTACGGAGATACAGGTACATAACGGACGACCTTGGAAATCGTTTTTTTTTAAATAACTTTTAAATTACTAGGCGTAATTTAATATTTTTTTAATATGATGGTTACTAGATAAGTCTTCTTAAAATGAACCCATTAAATCATATTTGGCTTATTTAGTTTGCCAGAGACGGACTAGCTCTGACACAATAATAGCAACTTTTTTAACACCCTGTATGGTAAAGGCTCAACAATATTATTTTCGAATAGCTTTAACCTTAAACTAAAAAAAAGTATTCTTGATTGACATCGATAAAATCAACTGTTCACGATAAATAAAATATCATGTTTGATATTTTTTTACATTATATAGGGTGTTTTCTAATTAAACGTCAATATTTAGGGAGGCAATTTTTGGGTCCATTTTAAGAAGAACTCATATGAATGTAGGTCCTAAACGTCTTAACTTTTGAGATACAGGGTGGTAAAATTTTCAAAAATAATTCATTAATTATCAATATCTGTAATACCACTTTAGATATTTTAATGAAATTTGGCATACATGTACTATGTATCAAGAAGCATTTTTTAGTGTACCACATTTTTTTTTGCCAAAATAGACAGGTTAGATTCTGTACGAACGCCACTGGGGGTAATTCTGGTAGGCTTTGGGGTGCTTTACCTAAAAAAAAATGTTTGGACTTCTTCGTTTAGACCAACCTGTATATATATATATATATATATATATATATATATATATATATATATATATATATATATATATATATATATATATATATATATATATATATAATATATGTAAATAAAATTAAAATTCTCGAGCTTTGTTATAAATAATAACAAATAGGTAGAGTTTCTTTGGGCATATAAGCTCCTTATTGAACTGAAAAGAAAGATTAACAGTCTGTTAGATTTACTTTGGGATTATAAGCTTTTTGAGTCTAAATATAATATATATATATATATATATATATATATATATATATATATATATATATATATATATATATATATATATATATATATATATATATATATATATATATATATATATATATATATATATATATATATATATATATATATATATATATATATATATATACAGGGTGTAAAAAGTATGATGCTCATCATTTTAATGGGCGATAGTGGAGCTCAAAATAAGTCGAAAAGTTTATATGACATATATGTCAAAACTTGACAGATTTTTGTCTAAACGATGTTAAAGTCATGCACTTTGAAAGCAGTTATTTCTGTAAACCGTAACAACTGAAAAATTTTGTCTTAATTGCTTATCAGTAGATTCATTTTATTCATTCATTTTTTGTATCTCTTATAGTTTATATAGTTTGACATTTAACCGATAGTATTGGCCACGCCCTAAATAACGCGTCACACAAGATTCCTAAATATTTAATTACGTCAGAATTTTAAGATAATAAGCTCTTCCGGGGGACGGAGGATGCAAAACTGTCATATTCTCCCTACTCAACAACCAGATGATCATTATAACAGTTTAATTATTTTTATTGCCGTAGCTTGTAGTGTATTACTATCTAAACTGGTGTATACAAATTGCTAAAAGTCAATGTACAATGTGGTTTAAATACATTAATTTAATATATACAATTTTTATTATTTTTCTATCGGGCAGCGCCCCCCACAACAGTCATCTGCGTAAGCCTGTAAGTATGACGTTTGACATTTGACAGATAGTATTGGCCACGCCCTAAATAATGCGTCACACAAGATTCCTAAATATTAATTGACGTCAGAGATTTTAAGATAAACGTCTGATCCGGATCGGGATGATGCAGAACCGGCTATCTATCCCTACTGTCGCAGTGGAGGGCGTAAAAAGTCCACTCACTTTAAACCTACCTACCCCGTTTTTAAGCCGGCGACGCACTATTTCGTCACACACGTTTATATTACGTACCTCACGTAAACGTCTATTCGTTACCACAGCACTCTAACGAGGTCTTCTCAATGCCTGCAGATGAATAAACCTAGCGTCTAAGGTTGATGTAATCCTTGGACAACCAGATTCTATCCTTCTTTGAAACTGACCAGTTCCTAAAAACCTGTTTCTCGCCCTTCTGGCCGTGGTTTCTGCAACCCCCACTATACGTGCGGCGTGTGCCCAAGGAAGTTTAAAGGTGTATGGAAGCCCAATACTGTAGAACAAAATTGTCCAAGCGTGCAGGGCAGCAGGAATAGGGGGGTTGGCCCCGCGGAGATTGCGCAATGAATAGTAGGTCAGAGCCGGACTTCCATAATTCTTTGTTACTATCTATAAAGTTTACATCATCAAATGTCAAATTCAAGCATTCACTGTTTTTTTCATTTTTTGCACAAAATTGTTGGTTATTAAACGATACTACCATAGAATATTTAAAATTATTGTGTAATATTGGATTTTATATCATCTGATATAATATGGAAAGAAGCCTTTTATTTAAATGGTCGATATTTTTGTGAGTTTTGTATTTTTACCAAAAATTTTTGTAAATAAATAAAAACAAGATTTTTTAAAATAAATTTCAAACATTGTATGATAGTTTCGTGTACTTATCACCAATTTTGTGATAAAAGAAGGGCAAGATGGTGTAAATGAGTTTAATCTAATCCTAAGATTCTGGTTGTTCATTAAAAAGTGAAAATTTTTATAACTGCTTTTTAGGCATATACTTTTTACTAATAACAAACATTCATGAGACAGAACAACAGTGGTTAAAAATGTTTAGTAACCTTTGGTACCTAGGTATCCATTGTAACAGTATCCGTTAAATATTATGTTCTACAGTATGTCGAGCTTAAAACGTTGATAATATAAGTTTAAGAAACCAAAAATCTAATTTCTTCTTAAACAAATACAGAAAAACCAAATAGGAACTTTAGCATAAAATTGTACTTTCTTTCATTCAATTAGAGGGACCTGTATATATTAAAATTTGCCTGGTCTGCCCAGTAATTAATAATTTTGATCATTTAAAAGAATTTACTAAACTATTAAATGAAATAAAAGTAACTAAATGTAAACCTTATTTCTTTTAAATAATCCACAGAAATACACAAACATTGTGGAAATCATCTAAAAGATAGTTAAGATTGCCTTACTTTTCTCACTGCTAGTTCCTACAAAATTTTCATTATTTTATTATTCATAATTGATATATTATCATTTTTTCGGTTACCTAACGTTACGTCTCATAAGAAGCACCTAATGTAAATATAAGAAATACTTACCTAAAGTAAAAAATGCCGGGTATGTTACCCTTGGATTTGCAAGACAAAACCATACAACCTCTAATCATTTTGTTACGATATATCGGCCGAGTGATGATTGCGTTGTTAAATTTAGCGATGCACTTAGCAATTGTTAAAAGTTAACAACGGTTTAGAATGTTTAACAAAACGTCATTGTCAGTGTTATTCAATGATTTTAGTAGGCAACCTGTCAAAATCTGACATTTTGTTAAACATTCTAAACCGTTGTTAACTTTTAACAATTGCTAAGTCCATTGCTAAATTTAATAACGCGTCATCACTCGGCCTAAGTAAACACAAAATTATAGTCCCAATTTAATAAACACTAATCACTAAAATAAGAAGGTTTTTATCAATCCAAAAAACTTCTACAACCACAAAATATAGGTACTCACACAAAGCAAAACAATCGTCGCAAAGGGCACAAATCACAACGAAAATGACGAATGATGAGACGACGACGGTTGACGATACAGCGCGGATATAGTTTCATACGCGCTGCGCGCGCTCTTACACCAAAACCTTAGACAACTTAAGACCATTACGGCTCTCATAAAAGTATAATGTTTTGCCTACTTACACACTGATTTATCAGTGTGTGTAGGGAACACATTAAATTATTTCGTGGAATTTTGTTATTGCGCAGAATCGGCGGGGCCAACTCTGACAGTTATTTTCATACTGGGCTGGACAATTTTTGATCGAATGGGCCCTAGCATTGGGCTTTCATACACCTTTAAACTTCCTTGCGTGTGCCATACTTCTTCCATCATTTACTAATGCTACAATTTGAGCAACTTGCTCGGGAGTTATTTGTCGTGCCATGATATAAATATAGATATATATATATATATATATATATATATATATATATATATATATATATATATATATATATTATATATATATATATATATATATATATTATATATATATATATATATATATATATATATATAAAAGTGGAAGGTAGTCTTGACCGACTAGTTGAATACAAAGATTCTAAATTCTTCGGGATTCGGTCTAGGGCTGAAGTAAAACTCTTTTTTTACTAAACGCCGAGCTTTCGGAAATTTATTTTTTCCTTTTTCAAGGCTACAATATAAAGAAAAATCTTTTACAATCAAAAAATTAATCTACAAATGCAACTTATTGTTTTAAAACGATAAAAAAATATAACAATAAAACTTACGTGCAAAGTGAGTTTTCTTAAGGCTAGAGTCATTATAAGAAACATAATCAATTTATTGTTTTACATCCTAGTACTCATAATTTTTTTTTTTTGAATTTAAATTCAAAAATTATGAGCACTAGGATGTAAAACAATAAATTGATTATGTTTCTTATAATGACTCTACCTTAGAAAACTCACTTTGCACGTAATTTTATTGTTATTTTTTATCGCTTAACAATAAGTTGCATTTGTAGATTAATATTTTGATTATAAAGAATTTTTCTTTATATTGTAGCCTTGAAAAAGGAAAAATAAATTTCCGAAAGCTCGGCGTTTAATAAAAAGAGTTTTACTTCACCTACAGACCGGAAAAATTTATAAATATATATATATATATATATATATATATATATATATATATATATATATATATATATATATATATATATATATATATATATATATATATATATATATATATATATATATATATATATATAATATATATATCATATAGTATATATATTATATATATATATGTACAGTTCTTGATATAAAAAATATTTTATGACAGTCGTAGAAAATGTTTTCTGACTGCTATTTAAAAATTAAAAATCCCTACGCAAAAAAGTTTAAAAATACCAGCAGTATACAGAGCAGAGTAGCGACAAAAACGTAAAATTTATCCAAGACTAAAGTACCCTTATTTTGCAATATTCAAAGAAAAGTTATTTAAAGGAATTATTTAGAATTAATTTTTATATCTAATTACGAAATCACAGCCACCTACGAAAAAAAGGGTATTTTTTATTTTACATTAAAAAATTTTGTCAAAAATTAACAAAGGTAATTATCGGACCTGAAGGTAACTATGCGAATAATAACTGACATAAACACTGACATTATTTCTAGTCAAGTACAGTTATAAATTCAGTTTATCCATTTATCATTTTGATTTATTATGCCTCCAAAACTAACCACGGAACAGAATATTGAAATTGTTTTAATTGTGGGTGACAACTACAAAAACCTTTAGAGAAGCCGCTGAGATTTTCAATGAAAGGCATCCTGAAATATCTGTATCTCATCAAACTGTTGGACACATAATGGAAAATTTAAAGGTAGTGGAAGTGTAGAAAACAGATTCAATAAAAAAATCAAGTTCAGGTCGAAGATGATGAAGATTTTGACTTGCAAATTATCCAAGCCGTTGTTGAAAATCCCAAGATTTCCTTGAGAAATATGGAAAAAGTACTTCCTGGAAATGAAAGACGCTCAGTCTGTAAATCTACTGCTGGAAGAGTTCTTAAAGCAAATCATTTTCATCCCTATAAACCCATCTTTGTCCACACATTGCATCCTGGAGACTTTGATTTTCGGTTTGATTTTTCAGCTTGGTATCAAGGTATGCATGAAGACGACCCGTATCTTTATAGAAAAATAATTTTTTCTGACGAAGCTTGTTTTACGTCAAATGGAGTTGTTAGCTCCCAGAACTATCGATGGTGGAGTACAGCTAACCCGCGGTTTGTTATCCAGTGTCGGGATCAGTTTTCTTTTAAGACAAATGTGTGGTGCGGAATTTTAGATAATCAACTGATAGGCCCATTTTTCTTCCGGGGTAATATAACGTCGGATGTTTACCTTCATTTTTGGGAAATCAGTTATCTGACTTTATTAATGGCCTTCCACGTGACATTAGAAATACTTTGTGGTATCAGCATGATGGTGCGCCATGCCATAGTTCTCGAGCTGTTAACGAGTTTCTTCAGGAAATGTTCCAGGGGCGTTGGATAGGAAGATTTTCAGAAATTCATTGGCCGGCGAGGTCACCCGACCTGAACCCACTGGATTACTTCCTTTGGGGATATTTAAAGGAAAAAGTGTATTCTCACCGACCATTTCAAAATATCGATAGCTTAGAAAGGATAATAACCCAGTGTGCTCGAGAAATCCCTCAAGTTGTTTTAAGAAAAGTTGTTTCAAAATTCTCCAAGTTAACAGAAAAATGCATGGAAAAAGAAGGTGGCTATATTAAAATTTGAATTATACTAATTTTCTTTTGTTATAAGTGATACATTAATTTGTTTTATATTAAAGCTTTTACTTTTTATTCCGTTCTGATTTACTGAAATACAAAAATATATATTTTTCGTAGGTGGCTGTGATTTCGTAATTAGATATAAAAATTAATTCTAAATAATTCCTTTAAATTACTTATCTTTGAATATTGCAAAATAAGGGTACTTTAGTCTTGGATAAATTTTACGTTTTCGCTCTCTGTATCCTGGTATTTTTAAACTTTTTGTCGCAGGATTTTTGTTTTTAAATAAACAGAACTTTCCTACATCAAAATGATTTTGTTTCGACTGTCAGTAAAATTTTCCCATATGGCAAGAACTGCGTGGGACACGCTGAATATATAATATATATATATATATATATATAATATATATATATATATATATATAATATATATTATATATATATATATATATATATATATATATATATATATATATATATATATATATATATATATATATATATATATATATATATATATATATATATATATATATATATATATATATATATGAATTTTTCGGATATGCAGTTCCGACATTTTTTTGCATCCTTAACTGATACACTTTTGCAGAGAGAAACAATAAATTTACCAAAAAAGTCATGTGTTTTCTTATTTCAACTGTTACTTGTCACATTAATGACGAATTCCCAAGTTTAAAATTTCGCATTGTCAAAAAAAAATTATCTGCGTGCGTAAAAAGTAAAAATGGCGAAAAAAATAGAAAATAAGCGACTAAAAGAGCAAAGCCAGCTCATTATTCTAAATTTATTGTTTTTTTTTTAGCTAGAGAAGCAACGAGAAGCTGCAGGAATTGCCTTGAACTTTCAAAATGTGGTGAAAAGGACAGCTGCCGCAACGAAAGTGAGTGCAAGAGCAATATTTAATTTAAAAAAATATGGACAGAGCATATCAAAATTACTTAGTACTTAAAAAGCAAGATCCGGGATACCATTTATCGCATGTATGCACTTAAAAAGCATACTACCATAAAATCTATAGATATATTTAGATGAATTTTGGGAAAATATTTTGTTTGATAAGTCCTTCTTGAAACTTGTAGAGCTTTCTCGGTAGCCTTCTGCAACAGATGATGACTTCCAACATCCAAGTCTTTTAATATTCGTTATGCCTTCACCAGAATTAGCTAACATTGTAGCTGAGGAACGGCGAAAGCTATGTCCCGTGTAAAGTTCTGGGTTTGGAAGACGTAAATAGGCAGCTATTTTAGAGGGCATCTTGCCAAAAGTATTTATTCCTATGCACTGGACAGTACAAGCCAATTTTTTGTAATTAACAAAAAATCTTCTGTGTGGTGTTTCGGGCTTTCGTAAACTGGAATACTTTCTATATAAAGCTAGATATTTTCCATTTTCATTTCGTCGGAAATGACAAAACTTCGGCAAGAATGGTTTTTGGAGTCTGGAATATTTACAATTAAAAGATTCCCCTTATCGTCAATATGATCAATGCTAATTTTCATTAATTCTTCTCGACGACACGCACCAGCTAGTCCGAAAATTGTAGCTATCTTCATCGCTAGATAGACATCATTTGGAGCATCATTAATAAATTTTGCTATTTCATCTTTCAAGAAAATTTTGGCCTTGGGTCTAAATCCCACATTTCGCTTCTTCAAAAATGATGTAACTTTGAAATATTTGCTTAAATCCATGTTCTTTCCCATCTTAATGACACTTTTTAACATGTAATACCTTGACCATAAGGTATTGGGTTTACATGTTTTTAAAAACTTCTTCTTTCATACTTTTGTTTTTTTTCTCGCCACACCAGATTGTAAATGCTGTATATTCTTTCTCGTACCTGTGCTTCGAGTTGGACGGCAACAAATCTAAATTTGCTATTTCGGCTGCTTTGAGAATGGATTCAGGTAATTCCTCGTCAGAAGACTCCATGGGAAACGTTTTTTATTCAAAATCGACGATACTGATCAGAATGTACTAAAGACACTTTTAATTATCGATGACTTTTAATGACTTTGATCTTTTTTTATAATATGTACACCGGCACCGGCCAAAACTAAAAATCTGACAAGCAAGTTTAATATATACCAAGATGCTTAAATAGTTATTTACATTACAAGATGCGAAAGTTTACTTTTTGGTGTGAGGTGGTTTTTAAATGGCCGAGGCGAAGCCGAGGCTATTTAAAACCTCCGAACACTTGAAAGGCCTTTCGCATCGTGTAATGTATTATATTTTTCTGCTACTGTTCTATGTATCGCATAATTTAATAATCATTAACATCATGTTTTAATAGAAATATCAGAGATTTTGAAATTTTACCGTTAAAAATTAATCCATAGCAACACATTTATTGTTGACATTGTCTGTCATCAGCACTTGTCAGATTTTGAATTATTGTTAATTTAGTATAAATCCATTCCCATTTTAAAATGTTAAATTAATATGAAAATGGCATCCAAAAGGCAGCTGACCTTGCGTGTGCCTCACTTCTGCCAGTCAAATCTAAAGGGAGGTACCATCAAACATATAAATCGTTTTCTGAATGGCTTGCTACAAAAAATGTGGGGCGGATTGACGAGAATGTGATGTTGGCGTATTTTCAAGAAAAATCCGAGTCTTTTATCACCACCAACCTTCTGGTCTGTATATTCCATGCTCAAGTTAACAATTTCCGTAAACAAAAATGAAGATATTTCGGAGTTCAAGAAACTAGTTGCTTTTATTAAAAGGAAAAACGATGGTTATGAGGCAAAAAGTCAAAAATTTTTAAAAAGAAGAAATCATAAAGTTTTTACTTAACGCGCCTGATCAAAGTTACTTAGCAATGAAAGTAATAGCCATTATGGGAGTGGCTGGGGCATGCCGGACAACGAAATATACAGAATGAAGCTAAGTGATGTAGAAATAAGAAATGACGTGGCTATAGTAAAAATAGTGGAGTCTAAAAATAAAGTTAAAAGAAACTTTGTAGTAACCAACGATGAAGGCTCAGTTCCTTATGTCAGATTTCTACAGGAATATATTAAGCTGAGACCAAGGAATGCTCTAGATGAGCGTTTATTGTATCGTTATGAAAGAGATAAATGTGTTAATCAAGTAATTGGAAAGCACACTATTTCAAATGTACCTAAAGAAATTGCGAAGTTTTTGAAGCTTGAAGACATCAGTAGATACACTGGCCATTCTTTTAGAAGAACGTCAACTACGTTCCTTGCCAATGCTTCGGATGTCGATATTTTGGACTTAAAAAGGCATGGAGGTTGGAAGTCTTCTTCTGTTGCGGAGGATATTGCTGAATCCTATAGTAAAAAGGTGGAAATTTCAAAGAAGATTTTACACGAAATTCCTACCAATATTTCCTCTAATGAAGTAACAGTGAACAATATGAATATTAACGTAGTTAAAGGTGATAACGATACCCCAACAACAAATTTAAAAACTGTTAATTCAAGTATTATTCCTCCAATTTCTTTTGCTAATTGCTCAAATTGCACAATTACTTTTAATGTTAATACCTAACCTAGTTTTTTAAAATATTTTGTCATAAATTAGTTACTTTTTATAAATAAATCCATATATTTCCCACAAGCATATTTTCTTTTTTTTACTCTTACTTTTTTGTCCAGGCGCTGAAAATATTACTTTCGTAGCTAGCAACGCTTAGCAACCAGGTAACACGAAGGTTCTTTTTCGTTATCATTCGCGTTGCTAGGACCACAAAGTTCTTATTTATACAGTAGTAGAAAAACAATGTTTTTAAAACAATATTAATTTTTAGTGAATATTTCGTTGATTTTACACCTAATTTGTACAAATAAAAGAATACTATGCCAATAATAGAATTATACTAAGTCAAACTTCAGAATTAAAAACATTTTAAGTACCTGTTTAAGTGGGAAATTTTCAAGGGTTTATTTTTCCGCACTAGTGCGGAAAAGTGATTATTTTCCGCACAAGTGCGAAAAAGTGACACTCCAACTAAATTGCGTGCGGAAAAGTGCTGTTTTCCACACGCTAGTAGAAAAAAAAATATTTTATTTGTGTTAGATAAGGAGAGGGAAAATCTTAAATAATTTCAACACAGTAAATAGGTCTTAACTAAAAGATATTTATTAAATACTTAACTACAAATATCAATTTATAAATTTTATTTAAATTTTATGTTAAAGGTTTGGTGAATTGTTCTTAAGGATGTTAGACAATGTTATGGTTTTAATAGCACTAAAATCTTGGTCTTTCTTTATCTCGTGGTATGAAGCAAAAATTTTTCACAAAGAAATCCACTGAATGAGAAAAAATTGTAAAAATGCTTCAATAATTCAAAAAAGCCAGAATGTATTAAACAAGTCTAGTATTGACATCCCGAATATCTGACAGCCGTTGGTATACCGTGAACAATCGGGCAAACTACGGTAAACAACGAATTGTATGTACTATAAGATTTGGCTTTAAGAGTACTTCTTAGTTATTACTCAAAACCGATTGGAGATACGTCAATAATAGACCAGGGTCGATAGTTTTTGAAACAAAAAAGTAGTAGCTTCAAACCCATTGAAAAAGAAAAAGAATATAACAAAAATAAGGGTCGGAAAGTGGAAGGGAGTGAGTTTTTAAGGGTGATGGTTTAAAAAAAATACACATTACTATGGTAAATGTTCTCAGAAAATGCAAAGAAAGGAAAAACCTTGATACCGATTTTTTTTTAATCATCATGTACATTTGGTTGTTAATCATAGTTGTATATTTCGATTTGCAACTTTTTGTTTATCAATGTAACATAAAATCTTACGTTTTTCGAGTAATTAAAGTGTAAATTTTAATAAATAGCTCAAAATTGTACAGGGTCTTTGATTATATTTACGTGGCTCTGGAGCCTTTATTTTTAAAGATAGAAACAAATGTTTTAAATAAAAGTTGTAGGTTTTTTCCATATTATCTTTTAAAATTATTAGTAAAAAAATATCGTAATAAAAAAATGGAAAAATATAGGCAACATCAACTTTTTTAAATGGAACACCCTGTATATTATGCGCTACAATAAAAGATCTTTTTTTCTGATTTCAAATATATATACATTGATGATATTTGGATGAACCATTTTTGGGATATTTAAGCCTAAAATATAAATAAATTGAAAAAAAAATCATATTAGTACCAAGAAAGCTATGGAAACAATAAAATTGTTTTAATAACTTTGACGTTTTGATATTGTAAAAAGTTAAAATTTATCATGTTAACTATTAAAAGTAGTGTATTGCTTTTTTGTCGATGGGCTATTCAGAAGAACAAAAAATCTCTATTATGCGTCTTTTTTATGGTAACAATAACAATGTGACGACAGTGCAAAAGGAATATTACTTATTATATCCTTAACAACGGGTACCATCTATAGATACTATTAAATACATAGTAAGAAAGTTTATTGAACAAAAAAGCTTTTAAATGAAGAAAAGGACTGCAGCACGATATGAAAACAAGGTTTTGGATATCCTCGTTTTTTCAGGATAATTATTATACTTTTTCTATTGGACTTGCACTAAATACTTTTAATAATTTTAGAAAATATCAAGCTCGAATGCGGCATCTGAACTTAATAAAACATATTAATTAAATTTATTTAACCTTAAAATTTTACAAATTTTATTCTTATAAATTTATGTCCGTTCAGAACCTTCCTGAACAAAACATGCAGGACCGACCTAGGTATGCATTGAAAATAGCTAGGTTTAGCAGCAGATCCAAACTTTTTAAATAAAATTTATTCACCGACAAGTCTTCCTTCACTTTAGCAGGAATGTTTAATTACAAAATAAACATTATGGGTCCAAACAAAACACTCACCAAATTTAGCAACATAACAATTCTATTGTTTCCATGGCTTTCTTGAAAATAATATGAAACTTTTTTTGTAATTTATTAATATTTTAACCTAAAATATCTTAAAAATTGTTCATCCAAATATTATCAATATATATATATATATATATATATATATATATATATATATATATATATATATATATATATATATATATATATATATATATATATATATATATATATATATATATATATATATTATATATATATATATATATATATATATATATATATATATATATATATGATATATATGATAATATAATATAATATTATATATAATATATATAATATAAAATATATTATATATATATATATATATATATATATATATATATATATATATATATATATATATATATTATATATATATATATATATATATATATATATATATATATATATATATATATTATATATATATATATTATATATATATATATATAATATATATACAGGGTGACAATTTAAAACTTGAAATGGCGACTTTTTTAAGAACGAAAAAATTAATAAAAAAAACCCTTAAAACAATTTCTATAAAACTAAGGGGGAACAAAAACAAGCATTTTTTCCCCCACCCTTATCAGCAACCCCTTGGACAGGGTAGATAGACCCCTAAACTTAAATAGAAAGGGGGGTCAAGGGATACATCATTTTAAAGTTTGGAAAATGCTTTCCAATGATACCATAGAAAGCTACATTTCAGAAAATTCTTCTTGTTTATCAAGGAAAACAATAAATAAAACAAAATTTTGAAATTGTTTATTATTATTTAATTAAATGTTCAAAATGATTTCCGTTGTTTTGAAGACAATATTAAAGCCTATTTTCAAACTCTTCACGTACATTTACAAATGTTTTTTTGGGATATAGCACGGCTTCTGAAATATTCTATTCTGGAGTTGCTCTAGTGACTCAGGTTGCGTTTTATAAACCACAGATTTTAGGTGACCCCACAAAAAGAAGTCAAGAGGTGTTAGGTCCGGGGATCTAGGTGGCCATTCAACAGGACCTCTTCTTCCAATCCACTGGTTAGGATAATGATCATCCAACCATTGCCTAACGGGAACTACATAATGAGGAGGTGCTCCATCGTGTTGGAAATGTAGTAAGCGTTCTAATAAAGATAAATTTCCGTGTATTCCCTCTGATTTTCTAATTCTCGCACTATTAGTGGTTCGAAGACCTCTTGTAGCATTTCAGCATACATGTCCCCATTTAAATTTCCTGGTATAAATATTGGGCCGATAATACCGTCTCCCAATATACCAGCCCAAACATTAATTTTCTGGGGGTACTGGGTATGCCCTTCTCTAAATACATGTGGGTTCTCGTTATCCCAGTAACGACATTTTTGCTTATTAACATGCCCATTTAAATAAAAGGTACACTCATCACTGAAGCAAATATTTTTAACTAGTTGAGGTTCTGCAATTCTATCTGTCATTATTTCACAAAACTGGATTCTTCTGTCCGGGTCGTCGTCACTAAGTTCTTGCAGTATTTGCAGTTTATAGGGATAAAACTTGTGAAATTTAAGTACCTTTCTTATTGATTCACGAGATAATCCAGTTGCTACAGCCGCTTGACGAGTTGATAGCGTTGAATTCATTGCAAACTGACCCAGAATTTCAATTTGCGCTGCTTCGTTGACTAGTCTCGGTTGATTTCTCTTTTTTATTCGCGACAGAACCAGTTTCTTCAAATTTGGCTACTAATTGGCGAACATACTCCGGGCTTACATTTTGGCCTGGATGCCTTTCGTTAAAACGTTGAGCTGTCCTTAAGAAACATTTATCCTGGGAACCATAAATGAAAATAATGTCTACACGTTCAGCTGTGCTGTACACCATTGTTAAAGATAAGAAGTGCCTTCTTTTCGTTTAAACTGAACCGAAAGTCAAGTGTTTTTAAAATAATACTACTAGTACAAGTTACTTTTAAAGTAAATTTTGTGATAATAAAATGCTATTTATAAACAACCCGTTTTTTCGGCAAAAAATCATAGCAACTAAACCAATTCAAAATACCTGTGGGCTTGACATGTTTGGAATTCTTAAGAGACATGCCAGTATATCAGTAGTAATCATTTTGAATAATTTAATTAAATAATAATAAACAATTTCAAAATGTTGTTTTATTTATTGTTTTCCTTGATAAACAGAGAAGAATTTTCTGAAATGTAGCTTTCTATGGTATCATTGGAAAGCATTTTCCAAGAGCTTTAAAATGATGTATCACTCGACCCCCCTTTCTATTTAAGATTCTAGGGGTCTATTTCACCCTGTCCAAGGGGTTGCTGATAAGGGTGGGATAATATGCTTGTTTTTGTTCCCCCTAGTTTTATAGAAACTGTATAGTAATTTGTATATTTTTTTATTTTAATAAAATAAAAAATAAGTGAGTTTGGGACATAAAAAGGTAATACATTTTTAATACAAGATTCAAAAATTTGGTTATTTAAATTTTTCACATAAGTTTTGCGAAAAAAGTGTAAATACAAAAGTTGTAGATCTTTTTATTACCTACAACTTTGCTATTTAGCTTTTTTCATAGGACTTGTAGTTTTGCCGGAAATCGAGATAAACCATTTTTTACCCTTAAAAACTCACACCCTTCCACTTCCAAACCTATGATCGTCCGTAAATTATTTTTTCTACAACCGCGCGAAAAGTACCATGTTTGCGTTTCAAAAACAAAACACAAAGTTGCACTTTTCCGAGGAGCAAGCGTTTTTTTACTTTGTCGCTCGATAAGTTATCAAGGAAACAGTAATAGAAAAACGTCAAATTTGACACCACAGTAGGCGTTGAATGGTAGAAACTTCATCTGAAATTGTCATTAAAAATTGTGAGAATTGCACCTTTACCTTTAATATTGTAAATAATAAGAAAAATGACTAGATCTTATATAGATTTAGGTAATAATTATATAAAGATCTAAATGTATATACATATTACAATAATTATTACAATAAAATAAATTGGTATAGTAACCACGGTTTTATTAAATATGTTTTTATTAACTACTTCACCTTTGCATGTTCCGTTGAATGTTTAATAGTGGTAAAATTGAAATTACCAACTTTAGTTATACAGAATAATAAAAGTTTATGTTCGGAAAGTCCCTACATAGTTCTGACGGAGTTTTCTTCCACTAAAAGTGGTAGAAATGTACTTTTTTATAAATAATTGAATTTTATATTCTACGTCATATAACTATGTATATTACGACAAATCAAGTGATAAATAAAGCAAGTTACAAACTTTAGTTATAGAAAGTAATTAAAAAATAGTTATTATGATTACAAACTCTAATTTTCTAAACTTTTCATTATACTAAAGATAGTAGAAATGTATATTTAGTAAACAACTCCCCATTATCTATAAATTACATTAATGTCCAAATTATTGCTTTTTGTGTCGATATCCTTCTTTTATTTTTTATTAATTTTGTACTACTAAAGGTGGTAGAAATCTATTTTTTTCTGATTCAAACTGATTATATTTATAGCTTTCACATAACACAGGCGAGTATTATGTTTAGATATGATAGGAGGCCATGCTTGCCGCTGCTGTCAAAAAAAATAAATAAATGATTATTTGACGTATCAAAACGTTTTTTAAACAGCTATTGGTGTTTAATAAATTGATTGTAATAATTATCTGATAATGGACAGTTTTAAAAAGTATAAAATATGTAATTGTAAAGAATTGAGCCATGTCCAAATACGCCATTCCAGTTTAATACACTTAACTGCGCTAATTGAGAACTGCGACCAACATCTTTCGAAAAATGGTTTGTTCAACGGCATTCAGAAGAGTCTACTACAAATTTCGACCAAATATTACAATATTTTCAAAAAAAGAATGAATAAAATCATTTCAAAATATTACATATATGTTATCAAACACAGACATTTAATACCGTAGTAATTCGCCTGGTTAAAAAGGAAGAAGTATTAGAAGAATTCCACAGAAAAAAACATATTATCAAATAGAGTATTTAGATATTTTTGTTTATATTTATTTAAATTGAGATTAGATTCTTATTTGAAGAAAGCCACCTTAAAAGAAGTATTTCAAAATTATTAATAAAATTATTTCATATCCTCAGAATATTTTTCACTTTAAAAAAAAGTCTAAAGCTAAGACTTTCCGATTTTGGTTTGAACTTCTTTGTTCTTCAGTTTAAAAAAAACATATAATTTTACTTTGAATTTCAGTTACTTTAAAATAAAAACTGGTCATTTAAAATTAAAATGACATATCATTTAAAGAACGCGTCCTGTATATTCAATTTGAAACATTTGGATTGCTCAATTTGAGAATATATTTGCAATATAATCTAAATATAAAATTTTTGGAAATTCGGAAATTTTCATTTCTAGAAAGTCCACCTACGATGTACCCGATTGGCACCGGAAATTGGCGGTGCTTGGTTTGCCCGTTGATTCTTGTGATTATAGATCAAGGGTGAAGGGTATACCGAAATTTAATCGGACTGTTCTAGTCCCGTTGCACGTGTTTTTGTCTTGGGTGTTTTAGATTAAATAATGGGAGTTGAAGACATTTTTTCAACAGTGGGGATGTGATAGTGTTATTCAAGCCTAGGTAAGTATACACCATTGTTTTATAAAACTGTTGTCCAAAAAAAACCCAAAGGGGCGATAGATCTCAATTGTCACCAAAGCAGGCATTTTTATTTAAATAAACTTACCTATAGGAGCATACGCTTTTGTTTCATAACTAAACATGTTTATATAAAATGTTAGATATTAACTGACTAAAAACTACTAAGTACATTGTATAAACCATTAATATTGTTACAGGCTACAGAATATGAGTACAGGGGTGATAAAATTCAGTATACCTAACAAACAATATATACATATACCTACCTACATGTCTAATAAATTGTATATTTTTAGGCATTATTTTTAAAATAAATTTTTTTTATTCAAAAAATCTTAAATAGAATTGAAAGGCATTGGCGCGCGTTACATTTTTTAAAACTTGCCAACTAGGAATATCGGTACATGAAATTGACTAAAGCTATTCTAAGCAAACTGCTTTTAGTTAAGTATATTATTTTAAAACTTTGACTCCCTGTAGCCTATAGGTACCCCAAACTGCACCTGTTTGAAAAAATTCTTACAAAAAAAATGTATAATAAAATACATATTATGTATTTTTGCTTTCTATATATTGTATAAGCCTGAGTATCTTTACCTTTTTAGTTAAATGTTTAGGAGTACCTAGGAAAACGTAGTATACGATTTGAGAAACAGTTTTTTGAATTAATTATATTTAAAACACTTTGTACTTGTAGTTTGTCGCCCCGATATGTATAGGAGTTAATTTACTTTTAAATTAAATTTTAACATGCATTTTATTTATATTTTATTTTTATTTATCTGTATGTTGGTATAGAAATCTGATGTACCCACCTATTTACTTATTACAGAAAAATGTGTTGTTTAATATTTTAATTTTAGTATTTCGAATGTTTATTTTATTTTTTTAAAAAAATGTCAGAGGAAGACCAGTTGCCAGAGTTGTCCGAAGGCCTTTTTTTAAAAACTAATCCCGTTGGTTGGGCCTCAATGACTGTTCAAAGAAAAATAGCTGAACTGATTTTTATTTCGTTACGAAGTTGAGAACAAGACTGTTTCTTTTTCCAAGAAAGTAGAACTTAAAGTTAATTCTTCTATAATGAAAATTATAATTTGTTATTTAACAGATTTTTAAAAAAGCTTCAGCAAGATATTTTTTTAATAAACGTTAAGATTTTTTTCCTGTTGTTTTTTTGTAGTTGTCAGTTAAACTTTATAATTATAATGGACTTTTTTAACACAGGAAAAAATTTTTTTAAAAAATTGTATACCTATATTAATGTTAGCTAAACGTAATAATGGATTTTTATCATTTTTAAAAAGTAACCGTATATTTTTCGTATTTCCAATTTTAATGAAAGGAACGTTGTTTAGGTCAACAGTGTTGAGGTCATATACAACATTATTTTACTAAAATTGACTGAATACGGAAAAAATCCGGATACGTTAAAAAGAATGTGTTCAGTTATTTGCAGAAGCTTCTCTTTAAAGGTATTATACAGGGTGTAACAAATTCGAGTGTATGCATGGGGATCTTAAAAACCGTAAAAGATACGAGGTTGGTTAAATTAAGGAAAGTTGCGCATTTACTTCCCCTTTTAAAAATGCCGTTTAAAATGTGTAATTTTTCCAAATAGTTCCAGAGATATACAAAAAAAATAAAATTTTCAAAAATTGATCTTTTTTCTTAACCTTATTTATTAACCGATTTTAAAATTAATAACACATTTACATAGCCACTTTATTTCCGCTTTTAGTGTTTTTTGGGATTTGCCATTCAACGTTTAATTTTATGACGACCATGAATAACTTTATTTTTTTTTGTGGACGCCATATTGGATTTTTTTTTGTTTTGAGTTTTTTATTGAATGACCATTCAACGATGTATCACACTTGCATATCAGATTTGTGGTTCGGACTTAGCTCAAAAAGTAATGAGAGTGAAAAATCCTATATGGCGTACACAAAAAAAATAAAGTTGATGAGGGGCCCGAAAAAGAAAAAATTTAATGGGAAATCCAAAAACAAATAAAAAAATTTTTTTGGTTTTTTTGAAAAATTTTAAATTTTAAAAACGGTTTTGGGGGTTTGGGAAAAACCAATTTGTTAATTTCCGATTTTTATTCCATGGTTTCCAAAATCCCCATTAAAAACTAATTTGTTAACCCCGACATTTATTTCGTTCAAAAATGTCAGCATATTAAACCGAACATGTTAAAATTATTAAAATTAAAAAGTTAATATTTTCATTTTAATATTACAATATCGCACTAAATAAAAAAAAACCATTATACCAAAGATTTGCTATAATAAAACCAAAATTTAAATATTTAATTTGAGTATATCATATTTCCCCTTGAAATACAATTGTAGGCTCAGATTTAAAGTACGATATTTTATTTTAAACATACTAACATTTCCAATTAACTTTTCAGATTCGGTAGAATCTTCAATATAACAAAATCAAAATTTATTTTAAAGAAACTTTTGACTTATGCTGAGCTACTGATATCTTCATTCTAAATCTTTAAGTAAAATTTGATTCAATTGCATGCATAAAAAAAAATCTTTTATATGTTCTAACGATGTGTATATTTAATTTAAATAAATTTAAATGAAGATTTTAAATTCTCAAATTAAAACGATATAGTCTTGGGGATAAAAAAGGAAAAAACCTTTTAAAAAATTTTTATGCTTAAATTTAGTATATTCTTTTTTCCGTGCAAAAACAAAATATTGTTACACAGAAATTTTAAAACATAACGTAATACAATAATATGTAAATAACTAATTGGGTACTAAATAGTTTTTTTTTTTTTTTTCTTTTGCAGTAAATACCTACTATGAAAAAAAAATTTTTTCAATAAACACATCTGTAGGCAAAAAGAGCTTGCACGTTTTAAAAAAATGAACGTCAAATTTAAGGTTTATCAATAATCATTAATTTTTTCCAATTATTTTATAAAATC